>QEOT01005994.1:0-29246 GCA_003123785.1 Pterocarya stenoptera
TTATTGTTGTAACCCTTTGGCATCGATTTTTCATTCAACATGAGGGGTTACATTGACAGCTTTTGGAACTCGCTGGGAATTAAGCTTCTTTTTTCCCCTCCTTATGTTTTGGTGGTGCTGCGAATGAAACTAGAAGGCGAACCACTCCAATTATTGTGATCCGACGACTTCTCTCTCTCTAACATCAACAAAGTAGTCCAAACCAAATGGGTTTTTTTGGGAGACTGTTTTTATGACCAATTATTTTTTTTCTTTTTACTATTTGAATTTGGACTAAAACTTTCGAAACATTATTTTCTTACGTAATATAATAGAAAATAAATACAATCAATAAATATAATCATGTAATTTAATTACCAATAAATTTCAATTTATAAAAATTAACATTCTTTTACTTTGAGTCAATCTTTTTACAAGATTAAATTTATTTTTAATTAAATTAGTTAATTGATTAAATTTATTTTTTTTATATTAAAAAGATTATGTTTTGAGATTTTTAATTTAAATTTAAATGGTAAAACGAAAAAAATAGTAAAATCAATTTCAAAGCAGCTGTAAGCCTATCATTATTATTATTTTTATTTTTATTTTTTTAAGATGGGGGTGGGGGCGGCGGCGGCCAAGTGGCGCACGAGCTTTCGGTTCGCTTACAAGGTCTGAGGTGATGTGACCTCTCGGTCTCCACCCCCAATCTCTGTCACCCCACACACACCCTCCATCCAATCAAATCTTTGCCTTTCCCTTTATTAGTTGTAGTGCCATTAGTCTAATTGTTCACTCTCCAAACCCCCTTCTTACACCTGTATGGATCCGATTCATTCTGCCTCTCTGCCTCCGCCACCCCCTCCACTCACATCCTTTCCCTCCAAATCTCCTCTCTCCCGGCCTTTTCACCACCTCTTACGTGGCTTCCGCCCGTCATGCCCACGTATGCCCCCAACTTTCCAATCCCATCAAATTTGATTTTTCTTTTTGTGAGTAATCCTCAGTCCCCTAGGGAGTACGTCAGTACAATTATTTTAAAAAATAATAAAATTTATTATTAAAGAATTAATTTCTTTCCATATAAATTTTTTTTTTTTTTTAAGTGATTGTATTAATCACGACTGCAAACAATATATATATATATTTTTTTATTTTACCATTTACTATAATTTTATAACGTGTCTCAGCAATGATGTCAAATATCTAGGTTAGATACTGGTTCGACATCTACGGATTAGATATAACCGTCGAGCACCAACAATCAATGGGTCCAACATAACACTCATCAATCAAGAGAAATTGAGAGAGACAGACTCCTTGGTCGGGGCTTTGTGAATTATAGAAACATCATTGGACCTCCTCCTTATAGAGTAGTATAGACAGTAAATGTGGTATTTGACCAAACTCCACAATGTAGCCGAAACCCACCGCAGCTTAGACTTCAAAAGCGGTTATATAACAGCATCATATCAACTACTATACATCATGTTACTCTATCATATATCATTTATCGCTTTTAACGAAACAAAAAGGGGAAAAAAAAGCTCTCTTCCCCAATACCTACCTACCTTCTTGCAATCCCGACCGTGCATTTTATAATCCAAATTATAAAAAATAAAACTTTAAATTGACGCTAAAAGAAAAGGAGAGATAAATAGAACCGGTTTGGGCTTATCTAGTGCTGCTGTAAATCCGGGGCAGAGGATCGTTGCCACTTGATAGGCCGCTCCTCTTCCGCTACGGTTAAGCCAGTAGTGGCGGGGTTCTCGGAACGCGTCTCGTAGCTTCCACAGCCAGCGGCGTCGAGCACCGCGACTGGGCTGGGCGGAGCTGCCGGCTTAGATCTCCAGTCTTTTGGGCAAGCTGCCGTGCACGTGTCGGTCAGGTACTCCACCATTAGTTGGTGACAGCTTCTCACCCTTTCCTGTCCCCGAAATAGAAAAAGGGTAAAAAGAAAAGAAAAAGATCAAAAATGTATTACGCTGCTTTCGATGACCTTCTCTACAGTACATTCTACACACCACGCTTCTCGCAAAAGAGGAGACATTTATTTACGACCAACAACGAATTAAAATTAAATTTATATAGACGCCAGAATAATACTTTGTTTACTCTCTCGTGAAAAACAACAGGCAATTTGCCATCGACCACCGGCGAATCAGAAGCATCAGCAGTAGCACAAAGCACAGCCGCTGCTGCTATTGTCGATGGCGCATAACCCAAGAAATCGACCACTGAAACATAATATTATAAAGTATAAACTTAAACCGATAGTAACAATCTAGTTTCAAAAACAGAATCCGAAAAGTTGTTGGATTGGGTTGGGTTTGGATTACCGCGGGTGGTGCTGAGAATAAGATCCGAGCAAGCGGAGAAGACCAGGTTGTAAAGCTCGGATTTAGGAGTGGAAGAAGATGGAAGCTTGGAGATGAAATAGTCGAGAAAATCGAACGGTGTGACCGAGCGCAATCTCCAATTGAGAATGGCCATGACCCGGAGCTCCATTCGCTGCACCGTTTTGGTATCGAACACGAACTTGGGCTCAAACACTTGGAGGTCCGGTAGGAGTGGGACCTGGGGTTCCTCCATTTTCGCCGCCAAAGACAAGCACGCCACTGATAGCAGCTGAAGCGGCCACCCATTTGGCTGCTGTGTGAAAACAAGACGATCAGCAAAGTTGAGTGTCAGACACTCCCGGTGAATCCGGAATTTCTTCCGAAAATCAAGTGTTTTTTCCCGGGAAATTACTCTTACCAGTAAAGAATGGGACGAGAGGAAACGATCGAAGTAGTTGACGGAGAGGAACGCTGTAACCGGCCCGAAGTTATAGTGCGCGTGCACCTGTGTCACACAGATAACCACCACACCAACCAATCCAAAATTCAACATCCGCACTACCTTTAGATACCGTATATGTAATGTATATATACCTACCTGCGCACGTACTTTTTATCTGTAAAGCAAACTGTGTACCTTTAAGATCCAGTCGATGGAGTCTTGGCGAGTGGTGACGTCGATCGAGCGGTCACGACAGCGTCTGAGGTAGTCCGGGTGGGGAAAGTGGAGGAGTTCCGAGTCGACGAGCGCGGAAATGGTGGACTCATCGGATGGCGGAGGATGAACGAAGAGAGACGATGATGAAGTTTGATCGGAGATCCACGTATCTACATCCAAGGAGACGACGTCGCCAAGATCCTCGCTGCAGTACAAGCTAGCAGCGGCGGCGGAGTGGCCCGCCAAGTGAGGCATTGCGGCAAGGAGAGAGGGAGACTAACGGAGAATTAAGTAAGGCGACGGCATTTGTAACGGCGGTGAGAAGGAGAACGGTCGGGGTGGTGGTGGAGATGGTGTAGGGGATGCTTAGTTTGGTCATGGCTCGCCTTCTGGGTTTGGACATAACAGTCTTTATCAGTAGCTCTTTGCCCCTGTCTCGCGCGCGCGCGCTCTCTCTCTCTCTCTCTCTCTCTTCCCCTCTAAGCTGCTTTTTTTTTATTTTTTTTAAGAGCTTAATGTAAATAAAAGAATTTACATTCTTTATACAACACATTATACATAATTTTTTAATTATTTTTTATTAAATATATGATATATAAATAATAAATAAAAAAATTCAAATAAATAAAAACAAATATAATATGAGTATGATGAGTAACAATCCCGTAAATACAAATAAGAACATATCCCGCCGACTAATAATTTTTTATAAAATTTTCCTATGTATGAATTGATGTGTTAATACATCACTTATAATGAGATTCATTATAAGTTAAAAAAATTATTAATATTTTTCAACGTAGCTAATGCGAAAAACTTTCATATCAACCAAATATTAGGTGTAAAAAATAAAAATTCTAAATAAAATTCTGATTTTTGTAATTATAATAAATTTTACAGTTAGATAGTTAATCAAATTATAAATAACATATTTCATATACATATATAAGCCTAAAATTAGTAAATGTTCCTCAGCTGGGGATATCTATTTAAGTGGAAGAATCTTTGGACAGCTAACTAAATTGAATTCGTGTCCTTTATAGCTGTTAGAGTAATACTAATTGGGTTCTACAAATACCTCTTTTTTCAAAAAAAAAAAAAAAGTAGAATTTATTATTAAAAAATTAATATTTTTTATATAAATATCGTATTTACTTTTTTTTTTTTTTTTTTTAAATAAATGCGCGACATTTATATTTATATCTCTTGTAGAGGACAAAACAAAAAGAGAATGGTCTTGTCCGAAATTAAGCATAATTGGCAAGAGATATTAGACAGGCAATCTTGTTGACTTTGGTACGCATCTACTATGTAGCCTTTGAGTTGGGATATTAATGTCCAAATTTCAAGACTCAACCCCTGTTTCAATGCGCTCTCGCTATGTTCATCATGTTCATGCATAACAACACTACTGATGACAGCACGATTCATACAAAAGTGGTATAATGATATAATTCATTACTGTCTTCAACAGAATGTTGTGGGCAGAATCTTTCATTTCATGAATTTTGTTGTTTTGGTTTATAATAAGGAAGAACTCGGCAGTTAGAAGGAAGGGAAGAACCTGTTAAGATTTATCAGGCAGCCCATAGAACTCCTATCTCCTATTATCTTGAGCTGCGGCCACGGCAGAAAATGGAGTCCAAAGAGAAAGTGACTGTAGCTGCTGCCGTAGCCAGAGATGAGGAAAAAAAATTTGAATTGCGTGATGTTGAAAATAACTTCAGCTCAGTGAATGCTGAAACCCCATAGAATGGCTTTTGTATTAAGATACTGTCTTGACGTGTATATTAAATTCTCACTTGGAGACTATGAAAATGTTCATATCCCCAACAACATTCGCCAAAGTCCTGCTCTAATATTTTCTCCAGGAAAAGTGATAGAAGGAATTTCAGAAGTTAGATACTTACAGTGATGCATTGGAGCCACTGGCAGCGCCAAAATGCCATCCAATAGTGTCTATTCCCTTAAATTTGTTAGCATTAAACAATCCAAGGAGAATCACTAATCGATTGATAAAATTTACTGAAAGCTAATTACAAAGAACGAGACAACAGGGTCGATAGCAACCTGCCAGCCAACACCACGGCCGAACAGAAAGGGCTCACATGCTTTGGCAATCCCATATCTCGAGGCTGCATACATGTCTATCTGTACCTGTGAGCTGCAACAGAAATAACAGGAGAAACTACTATTGAAGCAGATAAAACTAATACCAAAGCTTAGAGCACTCTCAATGGTTTTTTCATCCTATCCTTTAAAATACATCATCAAGATTCATTTTTTCTATTTTACATACTGACTTTTACAATACACCATACATCAGCTTATCTATTTTTTCTTTATATCATTTAAATATTATATTTTATAATATTTTTTATTCATTTTTAATATTTTCTTTAACTATCAATAATATCCTCTTATCTTTTAATATTTACAATATCTCTCCATATTTGTTATCTTCCTCCTGACTTCTCTCTCTCTGAAAACCAGAAATCACAACCTCCTAAACAGAAGCTGAAAAAATCTGGAACTCAACATCAACTAGCTTCCAATTTGAACCCAACCCCACCATTTCACATTCCTCCAATCCTCCAATCCATCAAAATCACCTTCAAATCCGTACCACCACCCACTCTGTTTCCAACCAAAGCAAACCCCACCCTCATCTCACACTCCAAAACCCATCAAAACTAGTTTCATCGCAAACCCATTTCCAGAAATCCCTCAACTTCACAAACCCTTCATTTTGAACTTTGGATGGGAAGAAAGATTACCTAGAGGCCAGAACCCACTCAGACAAGGAAGAGCAATCGGACTTACAAATTTGAACTGGACGATGGGATTCTAGAACTGAGATTTGAAGCAAACTGATGCGTGGTTGTTGGAATCTATGAGAACTAAGGAAGGGAAGATGGCGCCAAACACACAGAGGGGCTTTTGTGAAATAAGATGAACTTTGATGCAAATGAAAGTGTACAAGAAGACAGAGAAATTAATTTTAAAAATGTTTACATTCGTGAATAGTGTCACACTACATGTAGCCGTAACACAGTACCAAACTGTAAAATAGAAATGCAGTAGAGAATCAATTGGAGGTGTATTTTAAGCTAAATCCTTTAAATTTTACAGATAGATGGATTTTACCTAATCCATTAGGAGTGCTCTTATCTATGCGTCATTGTACAAGTTTCAATGTAGGAACATGGGCAGAGCATGAATTCACAATGTTAGTGTTTTATAATTATAATAACGTTAGTATGCCATCTTATTTTGTCCTTTTATTTTGATCATTCACGTATTTAGTTTTTTTTTTTTACATTTTTTCTTTTATTTAATGATTAAGAAAGTGATTATTAGTATATTGGTACTTTTTATATTTTTTAAATATGTTTAAAAAATATTTAAAATAAAAAGTAAAAAAAAAAGGGTGCAATTTGCACTAGATGGTACACAGAGTGGGCACATGTAGACAGCAGAGTAACACCACTCTTATAATTATGTCCAAAAGAAATTATATTTACAATCGTGAAGTCCTTAAATACTGCATAATCCCCCTTAAAAAAAGTGAATAAATATGGAATCCACATAAAAAATTATTTTTTTAATAATAGACTACTTTTTTTTAAAACGATTACAAGACATGTGAGGGGAGCTATTCCTAGTGATGGGCTCAATCGCACGAGCCCAGCGCACGCGGCATGGGTGGGCCTAAGGATAGCTCGGTAGGACGAAATCGGTATGAGAGAACAAGATGGGTCGGGTCAAGCCATGAAGGGCGAGGTTGGCCAAGGAAGCAGCGAGGCAACACATGCGAGGTATGGGACTAAGCCAAAAGGCCTGACACATCTACTAGTCGACAATTTGTACGCACAAGGTCAGGGACAATCTAAGTCCTTGAGCACCGACGGCCAAACAGACTTGGAAGGTTGACGCGCTTGACCATGACTACACCGCATTTAATAAAAGATGGAGGTGGGCACGCCACGACAAAGACCCGGGGTTGTCAGTAATCACCACGATCAAGCATGAGCGATACGTCGCATGGCAGGGAGTTGGCAAAGGACACAACTAGGGTACAGAGCAACACCACAACGATCAACCTGAGAAGGGATCGCCCCTACCAAGTATATATACCTCCCCCTCAGGGGCAAAAAGCCCCACACTCTACACATACTTTGATTATAAGCTTATACAAATCGCAAACTTAGAACCCAAACTGACTTAGGCATCAGAGGTATTGCCCACCACCACAAGCCCTCATTTCCTATTTGCGCAGGAACAGATCAACCCAGTGCGTGGAGTTGCTCGAACTATGAAACACGACATACACAATGCTTGCAGACTCCACGACTTTATATGGCATTACTATATATCCAATTACTCTAACAAATGAAAGAAACCCACCAAATTACCATATCATCAAGAATTAGCAAACTGCCATATTACTAGATATATTAAAAAAAAAACAAGGTCAGTGAATGCTTTATATAAATTCAAATCTCAATAATACCAAGAAAAAACAAAAGAAATAGACATCATTGCAAAAGCATCTCCAATATTAAGATGGTGTTTGGATAGTAAGTTAAGATGAGATAAAAGTTCAATAAAATATTATTTGAACATTATTTTTTAATATTACTATTATTTTGAAATTTGAAAAAATTAAATTATTTATTATATTTTATGTGAAAATTTGATAAAGTTATAATGATGAGATGAAATAAAACACTTATTGTATCCAAACGGGATAGAAGCCCCCGTCGGATTGGACATGGAACTCTAATCCCGCATATGACAATGTAAAATAATTTGAGTTCCCACGAGCATATAAGACAGCTTTGATTAAGTGGATGTTTGGAAATAATTTCCATCTCATCTCATTTTATTTCTAAACACAATTTAAATATAAACATTTTCAAACTAATCATTACAACTTTTTCAAATCTCAAAATAAAAATAATATTAAAAAAATACATTATAACAATATTTTAACTATATAATATCTTTTATTCAATTTTTTCTCTCTTATTTCTCAAAATTCAATAAATACTTAATTCAAATTATCTCACTATTATTCACAAACCATTTTATTACTATTTATAAAATTATTATCTCATTTCATTATCCAACATGCTTGAGTTTACAAAGACCAAAAACATGTTGTTTGGGATCTTGCATTATCAGGTAGTTACCTGTCAACACACATTTCTCAATGATCATGTTCTAGTGTAAATGCCTCTTCATGATAATACCATGACCAGATCTATTTTCAGAACTAGGATACCACTCATACCATAAAGAAGTTATATGCATGTTAGATCTAAAGCTTTGAAGTATTAATAAATGGATATTTTTTTTTCGTACCATTTTTTTAAGACGATATTGAATTGGTATATACTATATAATTCCTTCCCAAAAAAAAGGGAAAGTGTGAAGACAGAGATAATTTTATGATTTACTGAGTAGTACAAGCTATTCTACATAGAATTTTTTAAAACGCTATAGTTGAAATTAAAAGAAATGGAAATGGAAATAGTCAAAATACTGTAGTGTACTAGTTAAGCTTGTGCATAAAAGGGCATGGCCCAACCAATCGGAAAGACTCGACTTGGGCCCACCCGACTAAAATCAGGTTTAGCGGGTCAAACCCATTTACAGGTTTATTACGCCTAACATCGGTCGAAACCAATGACCCAAAGAAATGGAGAAATGCAGTGCTCTGCGATCAGAGATATTCTCCATCTCTCAAACCCTAACCTCTCCTTAGTGCAGAGCACTGCACAAGAGTTCCAAAACCTGTTTTAATGTATTCTCATGTCATGATCCAAACACAGTAATTTAGAGAAATTCCACAGAGGGTGACAGAGATGGCGAGGAAGTGTAGAGGAATCTCAGATATTGCAATGATGGAGGTGGCAAAGGTGCATGAGGACCAAAGCTCAAGCATCTCTGGCCACGGCGGCAACCGTGAGCTTAGCAACCACCACTAAGAGAGTTGAGCATACAAGCAAAAAAGAACCGGTTTCAACCCGACCCGAATTTTGTGAGTCAAGTTGGGTTAAGATGGGCAGCATGTTCTGCAGGTCGGGCCGGGTTGGGCCCAAATCTGCCTTGGACAGATCGGTGTGCAGGCCTAGACTACTAGAGTATAATTAAAAATATTCATATGTGTTCTACATTGTTTCTTGTACGAAGATAGATGGTAACGGTAAAAAATGTACAGTGTAATCAATTCATCACATGCACAAATGCCCCGAACGAGAGATGCACCCGAGCGGATCACTACAGCTGAATTTTCACATGATTTTCCTTTTCACATATGATCTCACCAAGGCGCGGCACTTATGAGCCCAGAGTGATCGGTACGGCAACTTATTTGGGTTTTTAATGACATATTATCATATGCATCAGCTACAGTCAATTTCCACATTCATCTATACAAACACGACCGAGACTATTTGTCATAGAAGAGGGTATACGCTGCAATCCTTACGTTAGCTCAACACAAGAGAGACAGCAAAAAACAAGTAAATTATCTGAAAATATAAGCGATGAAAGGTTGCAGTCTAGTTTCCTAAAATTTATAGACTTGACACAATCTTTTTTTTATCTCCACCAGTGCAAAGTGAAGATGCAAGGCTGCGAACTAGTATCTAGCCCATTACCCAACCCAACATCCTATCTAAGAATTGCCATAGGTACCATTACAGGGTTCCTGCATAGGTTCATATATCATGTCAACCAAATCAGAGAATGAATATAAACAGTATTTGTCAAGCCAAAGCAGGCTTGGTTGTAAGAATATACTCACGGAGAAATGCAAATCAGAATGTAAAGAATGATCAAACATGCCTCTATCATTTGAGAATTTTCAAAGACAAAGCAGCATAAGCTGAAGTACACTGCCCACCTGAGATAAAACAATCGTCATAATCAATTCAGGGAGCCCAACTATAACACCTTGGAATGGATCGAGTATAGAGAGGTGTTAGAGATTTAAGGGAGAGATTGTAACACACTGAATTGCATTGAATATAGGAAGGTAGTAAATAGGATCCCATATTCCTTGAGTTTGAGCACTAGTTCTTCCCCTTTATAATAATTTCAATGTTAATACAGCTTGCTAGCTATTAGCATCAATGAAAAAGAAATGTCATTTTCATTAGAAGACTGATACGTGTTGAAATGTTATCAATTCTCCCACTTCAATGCATTATGCCTATTAGTGAAAAGGAAAAATCATTTGTAAGTGGAGCTGCTGCATTAATACTAGTACTTGTGTAGAATACATCAGTACAGGGGAACTACACGCCAGTTTCTAAGTAAAAATCATGTAAGTATAGGCTAGTCAAAGAATTTATTAGAATAAAGAAAACAAGTCAACCAAAATAGATCAATCCAGAACCAGTCAAGGCTTGGTAGAGAACATCAGTTTTAGGATAGGCAATTTGTCTAGACAAATTTTGAACTAGCTGGTGCCTGTCAGAGAATTTCATTTTTGGTTAATAGAAACTCCACTAGGAAGCAAATACAAATTTCCTGGTTTTTTTTTTTCCTAATTAGACATGCCTAATCAATAATAGAAAAATCAGATCCAAAAGGAACAGAGCATTTTTAAGCGTTTTCTTTTAACCATCTACTCATTCAATCCTTGAACCGGACAGAGCTCTGAGAAATGGAAAGGGCAATAACAAAATGTGAAATCCAACCTGATGGGGATCTATGTATACACCGAACCTCCTTGACAAGTTGAAAGAAATAATGGGGACAATGAGAGCGTAAGAAGCCTCCATCGCCACTGGCAGCCGAGTCCCGAACGATGTCTAAAAGAGTGTCTTTATACCAGCAACAAAGAGGAAAGTTGCTATCACCTCATCCCCTTCCACCTACAACAATAGTGATAAATGAGAAATCGAGTAATATGTATTTACGCACATTGCTCGCACGTGTGAGTGTGAATTTTTGAGAAATTCTTACATTGCCAAGGAGAAGGATCGTTGAGATGATAACAGTGGTTCCAAGCATTACTAGGCAGTGCTGGGATCCCAGAAATAAACCCAGTTTAGCAATCGTTTTGCTGAAATTGAGACATTCATGTATAATAAAATTAACAGGACAATAATTTTGGAAGCGTTAAACAATTGATACATCAAAATGATTGATAATAAAGTATAGCATTCAACAGGGCAAGTGGCAACCTAGCATTAGGATCCAAAACATTCGGCAATCATATTTCTAGCAGTGTTTTCCCTCTCCTTTATTTTCCTGTTCCTCAGTTCTCTCAGAAACCAAACAGGACATATACGTAAAATAACACGAGAACGAGATCTGTGACCTCGGAAATGATTCGATGGCTTAGGCCAGAGAATGTAACAAGTGCTACTATCGAGATGTATTTGGAAAGGTAAAAATAAAAAAGAGTCATGACTCATATGACCCATCGTGAACATAAAGAAGAGGCAAAAGCCTTGAACGGTGAACCGGAGGGTGAGAGAGAGAACGGAAGACGGAAGAAATGCAAAAACATACACGGAGAGACAGATGCAAAGCGGGAGAGCTGGAGACACAGATAGTCGACGCCGGTGAAGCTATGGGTGTGGCTAAGACTTGGAATTGACCTCCTCCGACAGCACTCTACGAGTCTGTCCGAGTCCAATAGACTCTCTATTGATGTGTTCTTGTTTAGAATGAAAATAAGGGCGGTTTAGAAGATGAGAGCAGATGGTTTTTCGTCGTTTTTTAAAAAATAAATGAGATGATTTTATGTGATAGTTAAAAAAATATATATTGTTAAAATATTTTTTTAATATTATTATTATTTTGAGATTTTAAAAAGTTGAATTATTTATTATATTTTGAATGAAAATTTTAAAAAATTATAATGATAAGATGCGATGAGATGAAATATTTTAATCCAAACAAGACTAAGGCCCCGCTTGGATACACAGATGAGATGAGATGTTTTGAATAGTAGTTGAATAAAATATTAATAGAATATATTTTTTAGTATTATTTTTATGTTGAAATTTGAAAAAGTTGAATTGTTTATTATATTTTTGTATAGAGATTTGAAAAAGTTGTAATGATTGAGATGAGATGAGATAGGAGTTTTGCGTAAACAAACGGGGCCTTAGAGGTGTGTGTTTGTGACTCTGTGTCTTTCAAAGAATATTATGCGTCCGGTAAGGGAGATGTGACGTGATTCAACCCAAAATCAACACAATACAAAATTAAAGGATTTGAGTTTAATAGTAATGGATTCGAATTAAAATATATTGACCCGTTAAGATACGATTTAGAAATAGATCAACCTGCTTAACACAAAATCTACCTATTTTGATCTGCTTAAAATTTATTTCAAAATTAAAATTTTATTATTGTTAAGTTGTAATATTGATAATTCTCAATATGCTTATGTTTTTATTGTTGAGGTTGTAATTCTAGACCTATATGCATATTTATTATTGCATGATTTGTAATATTGATTTTATTATATGTTAAAATTTGAAAAATATTTATATATATTTTTTAAGATATTATAGTTATTAATAAATATATATTTTAACTTTTATATGAAATTATGTTAATCAGGTCAAATGAGTTATATGTTTTAGTTATATCCATTGATATGAAACAAAAAGGTTTAAATGAATGATTTCGTGCTAACATATTTACAATTAATTATTAAACAGATCAAAACGAGTGACACGACATTACTTGTTATTTAAATGGGTTAGGTTAGGATTAGAAAGTTTAACACGTTTAGTTTAACAGGTTGGGTTCGAATTGACTTATATAATCGAATGTTTATGACTTGACACGACCCAAAAACATGATTTGCCACCCCTTGTTCAGTCGGTAGTCTTTGCAATTCGCACCCATATTACCTCTCACGATGTATCATAAATATTGAAATACCTCTCCCTATTCATGTTGTTAATATATATATTTGTATATTATAATATACCTAGAATATTAGATCATATCCTTAATTTCCTATAATTGTGCTAGGTTAGAATATTTCCTTTAAGTTGTATTTCCTTATTTGCTTTGGTTATATTCAACTATATATAGGTCTCATTTGTATAGTTTGATACACATAAAAATATACACTTTTATAATTCTCTAGAATTCTCTCTGTTTCAACATGGCATCCGAGCCACCATTCTGAATATTTTTTCTGTGAAAGCCGTTCCTCTGGTGTTTCTCTCTTCAAAATAAACAATTGGCTTTCTCTACACTGGACAGTAGGCTTATCACGAATTTACGTTTAGTTTTCACTTAGATTTTCATCAAATCAAATCATAGAATGAGTCACTGAGAATTTTATCGATGTTTCCATGTCAAACGCTTCTCATTCTGCTGTTGCACACGCTTCCACATATCGCACCAACATTATGTGCGTCACCCCCACACTCCTCACGCACCACACCTCACTCATGTAGCCCAGCCCATTTTAAGCCTAGCCAGTTTTAAGTAAGATCTTTTTTTTTCTTATTCTTTTTTTGCTTTTGATTTTCAACACAGTCCATTTCAGCCCGGCCCAGCCCAGCCCAATCACAGTTCAAGCCCACTTGGGCCAACACAGTTGACTAACCTTTGACCAAAAAACAAAACCTCCGACATTATGTCTCAGACCTTTCCCAATCTTGACACTATTGTTTGTCCTATTGATAATATTTTAGATGACTCTAATTATAATATATATTCCCAAAATATGAAAGTTTTTCTTAGAGGACGAAAATCGTGACACTATTTTTTTGGTGATATTCTTGCACTCAAGCAACAAGATGGTGAGAGTTTTGATTTTTTTGTATGCCAACATGAAAGTTGGCATAGTATTCATTATAAAATCTTATCTTTGTTTATCAATATTTATATTCCATCCATCCATAGCCCACTTCCCAAATTTGGTAATACTAAAGCTGCTTGAGATTTTCTTGCTAAAAGATAAAACTGCACTCATAATACTTTGTTGCAGTTCTAGCTTGAGACTAGGCCTTATCAAATACGTTAGGAATAATGTCAGTTCATTGCTAATTTATATTCTCAAGTTAATAATCTTTGGAAAAACTTGTCTGTTGCAAATCCTCAACTCAAATGTTCTGAAGACATTGAGTTGTTTACAACCTACTGTTATCATCACAAATTTATGCATTTTATGTTGGCATTTTGTGAGGATTTTGAATCTACTCGAGCATCTCTTTTGCATCACACACATTCCCTCTCTTAAGATTGCAGTTGCTGAACTTATCTCAGGAGATAATCTTCGTTTAGTCATGAAGATACAAACTCAGGATTTCGTTGTTGCTGCCATCCCTAAGACTACATTTGGGTCTTTTCCAACCTTGGGCCGTTTTCCTTCTCAATCTTTAAAGACTGCCTTATGCAAATACTGCGAACGTTCTAGTCACTCTATTACAGAATGCCATAAATTGTAGAATAAAAATCAGTCTCGAGGCCGCTTATTGCAAGCTGCTGTAGTGGCTCCAACTGCTCATTCTGCTCTTGAGTATACTATAGAGCCTTCTTTAGGGTCCACTACTCTCACTGTTACTGACATTGAGGCATTAACCCATCAGATTTTATCCCAATCTTCTAGTGCTTTGTCTGCCACCTCAAGATCCACAAACAGGTCTACTCATTGGGATAGGCCGTAAGATTGGAAGTCTGCTCGAGCTCGCTTATTTGCAGCTTCCAGCCCATCTGTCTCGCTCTGCTGTTGCTACTGCTATCTCTTCCTAATTATGGCATTCTAGGTTGGGTCATTCCTCTCTACCTCCTGTTCTCCTTTTAGCTTCCTAAGGTCACCTAGGTTCTATAGGATTTAAGTCTTTTGATTGTGTCTCTTGTCAACTTGGAAAACAAACTCATTTACCTTTTAATATAAGTGAATCTTTTTCGAGTACACATTTTGATTTGATTCACTATGATATTTGGGGGCCTGCACCCATTCTACTAAAGGGGGATCTCGTTAGGTTGTTATCTTTGTTGATGATTATTCTCATTACACATGGCTATACTTGTTACAACATCGATCTGAACTTGTTCGTGTTTATCAAACTTTTTACAAAATGGTACAAACTCAATTTTCTCGTACCATTAAAGTTTTTCGTTCTAATAATGCCATTAAATACAATGACAAAACTCTATTTGAGTTCCTGAATCAACAAGGCACACTGTCACATCGTTCTTGTCCTTATACCTCTTAATAAAATGGTCGTGCAGAACAAAAATATCGTCATATCTTTGATACTGTAAGAGCTTTTTTACTTTATGCTTCTTTACCTGAAAAGTTTTGGGGTGAAGCTGTTTTTATCGTCGTGTACACAATCAATCGGGTACTCTCATCTATACTTCACAACAAATCTTTTTATGAACTTCTCTATGGTATGGTTCCTAACTATTCATTACTTCGAGTTTTTGATTGTATATGTTTTGTTACTCTTCCTTATCATGAATGGACCAAACTTGAATCATATTCTCGGTTATGTTGTTTTATTGGTTATGGCTTAACTCAAAAAGGTTATTGTTGTTATGATCCTATCTCCAAACGTCTTTGAGTCTCTTGCCATGTGAAGTTTTGGAAACACAAATCATTTACTATTATATTCACATTCTCCCACTCCTTTTCTACCCATCTCCTTCGGTTAGGTAGTTCTGCTTCCATTGTCGAATGAAGGATATAAGGGTAGTTTCAGAGTTCAAGATGTCTGAGCTTAGAGGTTTCACTTCTCTAATGTTATAATAAAGTTGCCCAGGCCTTGCTTCTTCCTTTACTGGCTAGTTTGGTTTTCCTATTCTCATGGAATTCCTTGTTTAGGCAGGAGAAGGCTGTCCAAAGGACAGGTAACTGGGAGCGAGCCAGATTTTGAAATGAAAAGAGTAAGTGGGAAAAGTAGCTACCTGCTGACCATGCCTACTGATTGTTACTTACTCATATTCAATGATCCCTCTATTGTTCTATTTTCTGACTCTTCTGCAGAGATTTCAAGCTTCTCAGACAATTCTTCCACTGCTACACCCAATCCAGTTGATGCGTTTGATGGACAACTTGTAACAGCACCCATTCCCCAATCTTCTTAACTCTCCGAACTTTGTCATTTCAATCGGGTAAGTGTGCCTCATACTCATCTTCGTGATTATCACTATTTCTCTGTCCTTGCCACCCTCCACGAACCTCACAATTATCGTGAGGTTCATATTGACCTTCTTTGGCAGCAAGCTATGCTGATGAATTGAATACTCTTGTCAAAACACATGCTTGAGATTTGGCGGACTTACCTTCTGGTAAAGCTGTAGTGGGGTGCAAGTGGATTTATGAAATCAAAACTCGGGTAGATGGATCAATTGAACGTTATAAGGCTCGACTTGTTGTAAAGGGGTTCACCCAGGAGTATGAGATTGACTATGTGGAGACTTTTGCTCCTGTTGCTAGACTTATCTCTATTAGATATTTACTTGCAGTTGCTGCTGTTTGGCGTTGGAGACTTTTTCAAATAAATGTTAAAAACGCCTTCCTTAATGGTGATCTTACTGAAGAAGTTTACATGCAGCCTCCACTTGACTATGAGCATCCTCCACATAAAGTTTACCATCTTCGTCGCAAACTTTATGGGCTCAAATAAGCTCCTCTAGCTTGGTTTGAAAAATTATCTCAACAAGGCTTTCTTTCTAGCCCATATGATTCTGCACTCTTTCTTCGCAGGTACTATCCTTCTTATTCTCTTTGTAGACGATATGATTATTACTGGTGATGATATTGTTAGTCTTCGAGATCTTCAAACTTTTGTTAGTCAAAATTTTGAGATGAAGGATTTGAGACATCTTAACTACTCTCTTGGCTTTGAAGTTACTTTGAGTCATGATAATTATCATCTCACTCAAGCCAAATATGCCTCTAATTTACTTTCCAAAGCTGGGTTGACAAATAACAATATAGCCACTAGTCCATTTAAGTATAATACTAAGATCCTGGCCACTGACGATTCCCCAATTGCAGATGCAATACTTTATCGACATTTAGTTGGCAGTTTCATTTATCTTATTGTCACCATGCTTGACATTTTATATGCTGTTCATTTAGTCAATCAATTTATGAGCGTGCCTCAAACTACCCATTTTGCTACGGTTCTTTGAACTTTATGCTACGTCAATGGTACTTTGTTTTATAGTTTGCACTTCTCATCCTACTCCTGGAGCTCCAAGTCTATTATGATGTAGATTGGGCTGGTGATCCTATTGATCGTCGCTCCACCATTGATTATTATTTCTTACTTGATACTCCTTGGATTTCATGGTGCAGTAAGAAACAGTCCCTTATTGCCTGTTCTAGCATTAAGGCTAAGAATTGTGCCCTTGCTGATACAACATTTGAACTTTTGTGGTTACGCTGGTTTTTGAAATATATGGATATTCCTCAATCAATAAGTTATCCTCTTCAACATCTTCAGTATGGTGTCCTCCAGTCACACTTAATTTATTCTGAATATAAGCTTGTTAACATTTTTACAAAATCACATCCACCTGGTCAGCTTGATGATCTTATTTCTAAACTTCAGTTGACTTCGCTACCAAGAATTTGAGGGGAATGTTAGTGTATATATTTGTATATTATAATATATATAGAATATTAGATTATATTCTTAATTTCTTGTAATCATGTTAGGTCAAAATATTTTCTTTTAGTTGTATTTCCCTACTTTTTTTGGCCATATTCAACGATATATAGGCTTCCTTTGTATAGTTTGATACATATATAAATATACACTTTTGATGATTCTCTAAAATTCTGTCTATTTCAACACATGCAAATGAAAAATCTATATATCATTATTTTGATCGTTATTTTCTCAACATCTAGTATTAAATGATAGACTCATAAATGAAATGTAAATTTAATATCACATCATAAGATGATGAGAGAATAATAATAAAATGAATAATGAGTAGCATTACTCTTCATGTAAATTGTGTGGTTTCTTTGTCTTTTTATTTCTTTTTTGGTTTCTTTTCCGTATTTCTTCTCTACAACAGTACAAAAACTTGGACATTTAATTGAATATGAACCTCAAAATTTAATTGAATATGTAAATTGTCGAGATTTGGTAATTTATGATACCGAATTTAATCAATTTATTCCATGAATTTAAAACACACTATTCATTGACTTGGGAAGTTGTTGGTCTCCAGCATTTTGAGTTCCTTGCATTTTTGCTAGTAAAATGTTCATGTTGTCAAGAGGAAGGTGCATTCCATAGTTGGATCAGAACAATAATCCCATCAAACAATAATTCCTAGTTTGATCTCGGTAATCATAACAGTTGAGATGAGATAAAATAAGATAAGTTTGAAAGAGTTAAATTGTTTATTTTATTTTGTATTGAAATTTGAAAAAGTTATAATGATTAGGTGAAAGAATATGAAATGAATTTGAAAAAGTTGAATTGTTTATTTTATTTTGTATTGAAATTTAAAAAAATGTAATGATGAAATTGAGATAAGATGATATGATATGAGAGTTTTCAAAAAACAAACAAGGCCAAAAACTATGTTTATTGCGCATCTAAAGCAACAACTAGTTTATTGGGTGTAATCTCGCCTTTTTTCTTGAAAATTTTGTGTAAAATGTATACGTTCTAAAATAAATGCATTAATCTACAGTGACAATTTTTTTTTATGGACACATTAATCCATCTATAGGTCACGCACAATAAAATAAAACAAAGTAAAATAAATGCCTTAAACGTTCCTTTCAAGTTTTATGTTGTAAATTACTTGGAGGATGTATTAACTACGTAACTTATGCTTATCGAAAAAAAACTACGTAACTTATGCATATCAACAGTTATGACGAGCATGAGGCCTCGTTTAAAATTTTTTTTACCTAAAATAAAATAAATAATTTAAATTTTAAAATAAAATTATATTAAAAAAATATATTTTAATAATATTTTATTTAATTTTTAACTTTTATTTCATCTTATTTTATTTATATAATCGCATAATTTTGCTTCGTGGAAAAGCATGCCCTCACATGTGTACGATTGAATCCAATACGCGACAGACTAGTTTAAACCCCTTTCTTCCATTTGGCTTTTCGGAATCAGAAATGCAAAACCCCACAGTGCCCACGCATGAGCTCCCTTTTTTTTTAACTTAATAATTAATGAAATATTTTTAATAAGGTTATAAATTTCATTTTAACAAATATTTAAAAACATAAAAAAAAAAACAAAAATTGCACCGTCGGTATCCATATGTGGCTGTAGAGCGACTTTCGGAATTCAGGACAAACAAAAAACCAAATTCACTCACATCCATGATGCACGAGTTGTCACTTTCCATGTCTACCTCCCCTCCTTAAAAAAAAATTGAGAATGGGTTTATTTTTAAAAATATTTTATAAAATAAATTTATAAATTAATGTAATTTGATCAAATTACATTAATTTCTAAATTTAATTTTATAAAATATTTGTAACAAATTATATTAATTTATAAATTTAATTTTATAAAATATTTTTAACAAATAAATTCGATATGTGATTATCTAAAAAAAATAAAAACATAGAAATTACGAGTATGACAACTACTACAAAAGTTTGCTTTTTTTAATAATTACAAAAGGTTACAAGGTTGCTATCTATTAGAGCAGGCCAAAGTCTAATGACAGCTAAATTTTAGCTAATATGTGTCAAAAATCACAATATTGAGTTATGCATTGCTATAAAATTTTAAACTTTAATTACAGTAATTCTCCAAATTTGTAGTTGAACAGTAGGTTAGTCAAACATTAAAATATTCAATTCTGAACAATAGGTTAGTCAAACATTAAAATATTCAATTCTTACTCCTCTCACAAAATANCATTAATTTATAAATTTAATTTTATAAAATATTTTTAACAAATAAATTCGATATGTGATTATCTAAAAAAAATAAAAACATAGAAATTACGAGTATGACAACTACTACAAAAGTTTGCTTTTTTTAATAATTACAAAAGGTTACAAGGTTGCTATCTATTAGAGCAGGCCAAAGTCTAATGACAGCTAAATTTTAGCTAATATGTGTCAAAAATCACAATATTGAGTTATGCATTGCTATAAAATTTTAAACTTTAATTACAGTAATTCTCTAAATTTGTAGTTGAACAGTAGGTTAGTCAAACATTAAAATATTCAATTCTGAACAATAGGTTAGTCAAACATTAAAATATTCAATTCTTACTCCTCTCACAAAATATGTAGGTATTTTTTGTAATTAAGAAATTTGATTCGATTTATTGTTATTAAATATAAAATGTGATAAAAATAAATAAATTAGTTAATATTAATTAGAATGTTAATTATTAAGTTAATTATAATGATAAGTTAATTAGAATATAATTATTATTAATATTAATATTTAATATATGTGATAAATATTAATATTAATGTAATTAGAATATAATTACTATTAACATTTAATTGGTAGTACTATAAAATGTGACAAAAATAAATAAAATAAAAAATTATTAAATTAATAATATTTTATTATTATATAGAGAGTAAATAAATAATTTAATGTAGAGATTGAATTTAAATGAAATAGATAAATGTAAATTCATGTGATATTAGCTAAATTTTAAAAATACAATTAGTCAAACCAATGAAGATGCTTTTAATGAGAGTCCAGATAATGCATATCGCTTATTTGTATTAATTTATTATCAATTTTGAACATCTTAATTGATGGAAGTCCATATCTGTCACACTATTTACTTTTGTTTACTATTTATTAAAACCAAACAAATACCATAATTATGAAAATGTACATAATATGTCTTTATAACTCATAATATAAGTTAAAGAACAACACTAGATATAATCATAGCATAGTAGTATACTATTTTTAAAAAATAATGAAATCTCATATTTATTCATTTTTTTTAAAAGATGTGTGCAATGTTTGCACATTCTATAATTATAAATATCATTTCTTAAAATTGAAAAGTGCATGCACATGGTTTTTGTAATATTTAAAAAATATATATATATTATAAATTCTAGGTACTTAATAGTTACACGTCATAATCTTATTTATAAGAGAAAATCTAAAATTTAAATTTTACAATATAAGTGATGTATATTATATATTTTATACACTATCTTGATAATAGAATAATTTTATTTTTAGAGTAATTCTACATAGAAGTTACTGTAGCGGTGCACTCGTTACATTCACTGCGTGGCTGCCGTTAGATCTTTTTTTTTTTATCTTCTCTGTGTGTAGTCTAAATGATGCTATATCATGTGTGTAAAATGAATTATCTAAATAGTAACTTCTATTTATATTTATTCTTATTTTTAATAGCATTTGACGGGTGATGTGGACACCAAATTAGAGTTATTCGTAGATGTTATTCTAATAAGAATAATGCTAATTTGTTTTTTGAGTTTGACAGGTTATATATTGATTTTTTTTTCTTTCTAAAAATATTTAAATATGATAAAAAAATATAAAAATTAAAAATTAAAAAAATTAAAAACTAAGTTTTGCCAGCAAATCGAGCGAACACTGCTAGACGACAGGCTGGCATCACTTTTTGAAAAAAACAAAACAAAAGAAAGAGAAACATTAATCCCCGTCGATTAAACAAAAGACTTTGAAAGAATCAATACCTATTCCCAACGGATACTGTTAGGTGTCAATCTGTCGTTAACTGAGTTATTCAAATTTATAAATAATTATTAAGTAATTTTAGACTTGTATATCATTTTAATTTTACAATTAAATGGTATGACAATGGTAATTTTGTTTTTAAGGTAAACTATAAAAAAAATGCTCTAATAATTTCACCTCCTGCAAAATTAAAGCCATTAAAGAAAAAGATTGAAAAAGAGAAAAAGAAAACTTGTAACAATATAAAAAGACCTACTTTTTCTATCCCGTGTACATACCCACCTCCTCAAAAACTCTGTCTGGGGGAGAAAGATCTGATATAACAAGGAGGAGATCTCACATTCCAAGGCCAACCCATCAAGCAAACTAAAGTATGAGCCATTACAACCAGAATCCGCCACCTGTTGGTGTCCCTCCCTCTCAAGGTCAGTGAATACTGTCTTTCCCTCCCCCTCATTTTTTCTTTGTGATTTTCTGTTCGAATAATTGCAATTCTCTTTTTTGGTTTGTTTTGTTTTCCGCATTCATCTTGTTGGATCTGATCATGGATCTGTGTGTTTGTTTTCTTTGTCTGTTAATATAATAGGTTATCCGCCGGAAGGATATCCTAAGGACGCGTATCCGCCGCCGGGCTATCCAGCACAGGGATATCCACCACAGGGTTATCCTCAGCAGGGATATCCTCCACCCTATGCCCCTCAGTACGGGCAGCCTCCCCCGCATCAACAGCAACAAGGCAGCGGTGGCTTCATGGAAGGCTGGTACGTCCTCGCCTCCAATCTCTCTCTATTTCTTCACTGTCTCGCTGACTCAGATCCGAGTCGATCTGGTTTCTTGTCCCGGTTAAGAACAGTCAACTCGCGACGGTCGAAAACGATGGGGTAGTTGGGTTATCTTCCTTTTTTATTTCAAATTAGAGAAGGGTGTTTTAGTAACAATTCAATTCGATTCTTTTTCAGTTTTATCTTTTCATAAATTAATCTAAATTGAATTGGTCTTTGGTCGCTACTGATACTGGCAGAATCCCATGATATAAAATATTGCGGGAGCCTGTGAAGATCCCAATTTTAAATTACTTGTCGTTGGTAAATGTTGGGCTACATTTTATAACTAAATAATTACTTCCTTTTATATTATCTAGTGGAAAAGCTCAAGTTGCATTATACTATTGTCCAACCATTTCAAAACCCCATATGTTTTTTCTTATTCAGGATTTAGAAAAGAATAGTATAGAAGTTGAAATTGTCCTATGTGAACACATATCTTTTGAAACACACACATATTTTACAGATACTCTCCCAATTCAACACCCTTTTCTGCCTTGCTATCCGCGTGTCTTTGGGTAGTTTGTTTTAGGTACTCATTAATTCTGATTAATGAAGTGCTTCCTACCCTGATTTGACTAATCTAAATGGATTAGTGCTGCTGTTGCCATAATAATCTCATATTGATATCTTCTAGACATTATATAGTTTGAGTTTATTGTTTAAACTTAATTCTTTACACTATTTACAAAAAAGTCGAACACATCATCTTTTTATCGTATACTCAGAAAATACACTAAAAATGCATCCGCACACAACCAAATCTTGTTGAAAGGTAAAAATAATGATAAATAAGAATGAAAAGAACAGATTTTAAACCCCTAGGGTTGGCTCAAGTGGAAAGAGGCTTTATTTTGGTGTATGCTCCCCATGCAAGTCTAAAGTTTGAACCTTCGAGGCAAACAATTTCTAAGGGCTACGTCCTATTGGTCAAGGCAATGATTTATGCGATCCATGTGATGCGGATGCATTACATGAGTTTGGGGCTAACCAGATAAAAGACATGCTGCAATTGCAAGGTTTCTGAAATTCTTAAAAAATAACAGATTCTGAAAAGAAAATGCTGGCTAACCACCCCTTGGGGTTTAGATGAGTGGTTAAGGGTGGCCGACGAGTCAAGGGTTGGTGAGATCAACCCCCAATCGTGGATTTCACAAAGTCATGTCACATAGTGGCGAAACCACCCCAAGGGTGGCCAGTCACCCCCAAAATGGGATGGTCGGTCACCCTTTCCGCCCTAACTACTCATTGAGGGATGGTCAGATCGCCTAGTCACTCCTGGAGGGGTGATCAGCACCCTTCAATATTTTTCACAGTTATTATTTATTTCATATAATGATAAGGAATGATTTGGTGCGTGTTTATAGCATGAAAGGTTGATATGGTTCCATTGTTTGGTATAAAAACCACCATGGATACACTTCTCAAAAAGATGTTTTATTGCGTTTGGGTAGTGACTTGATCTTAGATATTCTGTGAATAATAGTGAAAAAGTAATGATAAAATATTAAATAGTAGTAAAAAGTAATGATAAAAAAATGAATATTAGTGAACACTCCACTAGGAATTCTCATTTCAAACTTAAAGATAAAAGTTAAAATTATCTTCGTGTCTTGAGTTACATTTATTAATTCGTAATTAATTACCATTGTTTGAACCAACCATGAGAAGAGATACGCGGGGCCTTGCTATTATGTTTCTTTTGGGTAGATTGTTTAAATACGATTTAATATTATGCATTAACAAAGCACTCTGCGCTAATGATTAGTGGGTTTTTTTTCATGGTTTGGTTTCTAATTTTGCTTGCAGTTTGGCTGCTTTGTGCTGCTGCTGCCTCTTGGATGCGTGCTTCTGATGAGGAACATTGCAGTTAAAATGGGTTGATGTTTCTATTGATCACGCTACTTAGATAATTCAAATTCCCCTATCTATTTCAATTGTCAAGTTCTTCTTTTCCCACCCCTTTCTTCTTCTCGTCTGTTTCTCCTTGTGAGTAATATGTACTTTTGTATGGTAGGGAACATGTCCTTATCCACTTCCTATATGTTTGGGTTTCTCGTTTGAATTCCTGACTGTCTGTTTATTTTTTACATGGTTTGATTTCTAGGCTTGTGGATTGTGAGAAATTCAACGTGTAATGAAATTAAGGTCCGTTTGATACATTTTTTTTACGTACCTTTCAAACGAAAAAAAAAAGGTGAAATTTGAGTGTTCAGACTCGTGGCCGTTTTTGAAAACGGGAGGGATGCGTTTTTCAAAATGCATTTTTCCTCCAAAGTTTTATAATCTTTGCTCCAAAAATACTATTGCTTTGAACATCTATAACATATGGTATTTTGATGTTGCCATTACAATCTATTTCATATCGTTACTATTCTCTCACTCTGTTGTTTTGAATTTTAATTGAGGTGACAGTAATTAATTTCTATCAGATTATTATATACTAAAATATTTTTCCAATAATTTGAAAAAAAAAAAAAACTTTGCATCCTTTTGGGATTGGATTTTAAATTAGTGTTGTTTATTGGATAGAAAAGGCCATTTCTCCTAAAATAATGAGCTCAAACTGGCCCGAACCGAGCAACAAGTAGGTCGTCTTTTGTACTCTCAGTGGACCCAACCTTGACTGTCCTGAGAAAGGCCAGCCCTGCCACTAAATTCCAATGTCTTTATTTTTTATTTTTTTAACTTGGTCTAAATCATGGGGTTTGCAGCAAAATAAAGATATTTAATATGGTACACAAAGGTAACAGATCTCTTCGATTATGCTTTTTGGCGTTATTAGTCAAAGATCGTATTCTCAAATGTATTGTGTTGGTACATTTAATATTTGATTGGTTACCTCAAAATTCTTTCTTTCTTCCTTTCTTCTTTTTTGGGAGAGAACTTGGTTAAACAAGACAATAAAATAATGATATTATAATTTTTTTTTGAAAAGATCACACTTCATGTATTTGGTCTAATCGTTAAATTGTTAGGATTAAAATTTATGTTAATCTGGGTGGGCATGTAGATGAGAGGTAAAAAGGTTAATGAGCGGGATCCGAATAGGATAAAAACCTACTCGGCATGTACCTAGCCACCCATATATCCAAAATAAGAGAGAAAAAAAAAAACTCCTCAACCTAATCTCTCTATTAACTCACCACCTTTCTTTGTTCTCACCGCCTCTCTTTTTTCCGCTTTCTTCTTCTCACAACGCTTGTACCTTCTATTCTTCTTATCTTCCTCTCCTCTCCTTATTGGTCTCTTCATTTTCTTCTTCTATCACTGTTCTCAGTTTTCATACCTTTTTGTATGGCATCCCGTTGCTATTGGAGCTTGCATACTAGATGGTAGCATTGCCCATGGGTTAGCTTTTCTCTCTATCCAAATGGNGTGGGCATGTAGATGAGAGGTAAAAAGGTTAATGAGCGGGATCCGAATAGGATAAAAACCTACTCGGCATGTACCTAGCCACCCATATATCCAAAATAAGAGAGAAAAAAAAAACTCCTCAACCTAATCTCTCTATTAACTCACCACCTTTCTTTGTTCTCACCGCCTCTCTTTTTTCCGCTTTCTTCTTCTCACAACGCTTGTACCTTCTATTCTTCTTATCTTCCTCTCCTCTCCTTATTGGTCTCTTCATTTTCTTCTTCTATCATTGTTCTCAGTTTTCATACCTTTTTGTATGGCATCCCGTTGCTATTGGAGCTTGCATACTAGATGGTAGCATTGCCCATGGGTTAGCTTTTCTCTCTATCCAAATGGTTTTGTTCATTCATGTTTGATTTTGTTCCATGTCTTGATTGTGCTTATTGTCATGGTTTTTTATTTATTAATTTTCTTGTTAATGAGTGAGTGAATTTCATCTCACCTATACTCTAATTAGGATGAGTAGATAGTTTTGACTTGAAAATATAAACAGGAAAATATATTTATAAATAGTAAAATTTACAAACTCTACAACTATTCAAATGAATTTAAACCCTATTAAATAGACCGTAAATAATATAAAATTGACCTAAAGTGCGCCTCTTTAGTCCACTCTCTTTATACCTTCGAATTATGTCAAAATTCAAGAAAAGTATGGTGTAAAAAAAAAAAAAAAAAAAACCAAGAAAAGACCGACAGTCTGACTACAGAGAAAAAAGTTCAACGACTCAACATCCTTTCCTAAAATTGTCGTGTTGTTTAGGAGGGGTAGCCGTGCCCTAATTATCTCCCGTTCCCAACGGAATTACAAATCCCAGACCCCCAAAAGGAACGCACACAGCATTTAGAACCGAACAAAATATAAACGGGAAATAGGTACAACTAATCGTTGTTATTTACATTGCCTAATCCTGTATCATCCGGTAATTTTTCTTCTTTCAGATTCGTTTTTTTCCCGTTCTCTAATTTCCTCGTGATTTTAGCGGTCGATTTCATTTGTTTTAGGTTAACCTGTTTGTGGAATCCGGAGCTCCGTCTATTGGAGTATGAAATTTATATTACCATAACTGTGAGTTAGGTTTTATTTGTTCGTTAATAACTCTCGGAAGAAACATGTTTGTGCATTGAAACATTAATATATTCTGAATTTTGTGCATGCCCCGTAAAGGGAACATTTTGATTTGGGTTGTGAATTTCCTAGTTTATATCTGAACAAACTGGATGGGGTGGATGCGTTTCTTATAAAATGATTGAGGGAATTGCTATTCGTTCTTCTTCAGGGTCATCAAGTTAACAAACTCATATAGAAATTGTTGTTTGGGTAGCCGAGACTATCCTGAATAAATTCTTTAATGCGTTTAGATTCAAGGTTCTTGGATATCATTTTTAACAAAAGTAAGATATATCTTTTTGACAAGTCCATACCCCAACAAAAGTAAGATAATTGATGGCGCTTTAGTATAATCGGATATGCAACTTCATACCAGTTTGATATAAATTTCCTGGCTGCTGAGTGCATCTGCTAATGATGAGCACTGTTCGGCAGATCAGATTCTTTAGGGGCACATATTTGTGCTACTCTTAATGGGTGCTCCTAAGCAGAAATGGACCCAAGAAGAGGAAGCAGCACTTAAAGCTGGGGTTATTAAGCATGGAGCTGGAAAATGGCGCACGATACTCAAAGATCCAGAATTTAGTGGTGTCTTGTATCTGCGTTCAAATGTAGATCTCAAGGTGTGTTCTTTATAATTTATTTTCCAGGTGGAGTTTATTTATGCACCTTTTCAATGTTCCCATCATGAATAAATGAAACAAAAGTTTTATCCTGAACTGTATAATATCTTCCCTAAAGTGATTTATTAATTAGCCTGCTTTTGATGCCTGGTGGTCTAAGGGTAGGCTTGGGACGAGCTGTAGGTAGACCAGACATCTTGGGTTCAATTCTATGCTAGGAGTTCCCTTGGTTACCTGATATACAGTGGCCTACCTCGGTGAGGTTCCATATCATAACAAAAGTAATTTTCTTTTGATGGTTGGTAGGACAAGTGGAGAAATATGAGTGTAATGGCGAATGGATGGGGCTCCAGAGATAAAGCAAGGTTAGCTGTAAAAAGGGTGCCACAGGTCCCTAAGCAGGATGAGAACTCCATTGCTCTCAGTACTGTTGTTCATAGCGATGAAGATATTGTGGATGCCAAGCCTCTTGTAGATTCTAATGATACACCTAAGGTTCCTGTTCCGAAGAGATCTATTGTAAGGTTAGAAATTTTGGCAATTGTTGTTTTAGCATCTTATTTCCATAATCCTAGTACGTGGAAAGTAGTTTCATGGCACTATGCTACTGGCTAATGGAATTATTGGTCTCTTGCTGTTTTTGGATGACCGCAATATTGTTTAATAGCAATAGAAATTTTGTGTTCACATTATGTGTTTATTTGTATACCATTTTATCTTTCGGATTCATTTTTATAGGTTGGACAATCTTATATTTGAGGCTATAGTCAGTTTGAAGGAGCCGGGTGGTTCTAATAAGACAACTATTGCTACATACATTGAGGTAGTCTTCTATTTTCAAGGCAAAATATCATGGAATATAATGCATGCCGTTCTTCAGTGGATGGTCCATGAGACCTTGTAGCGTCATGACTTGATCAATTTTAATACTGTTGTAATGGCTTTATGATCTTACATTGATTTTAGTGGAGTATCAAAATTATAAACTTAAAAAATATCTGTATATGTAAATGGTTAATTTTGATAGTTTGGGCCTGAGGGACTGGCAGTCAACTTTGTGATAACTTACCGTCAACCTCTAGTTTTGCTTCTGTATATTAGGATTTTGGGCATTAAACTTGGGATGTTATGTAACTTTATGATATTAGACTTTCACTAGCACATCATGAAAAGGACCCACTCAAATGTTATAGGCACATCTAATTGCGCCCCCTCCTTATTTTATTCCTGTGCAATCCCAAAGTGACAGTTCCTGCCTATTAACTGACACCATCTACCTTATAGACAACACACACATGGCTTTTCTCGTTACATCAGATGTTTTCTTGTTTGTATCATGGTAAAACTTCACAAGGGTACTTGGGAAGGCCTATGTTCCGACAAGGGTGGCTTTTTTTGCATGGACAGCAGCACTAGGGAATATTCAGACTGTAGATAACTTGAGGAAGCGTGGAATGATTGTTGTGGACTGGTGCTATATGTGTAGGAAAGGAGCGGAATCAGTGAATCATTTACTCCTTCATTGTGAAATGGCAAAAGTGCTGTGGGATGGAGTGTTTAGAAGGGTTGGGCTGAACTGGGTTATGCCAAAAGCAGTGGTCGATCTTCTAGCATGCTGGACCAA
>QEOT01005994.1:33513-46717 GCA_003123785.1 Pterocarya stenoptera
AGAGAGAGAGAGAGAGAGAGAGAGCGAGAGGGGTAAGACTTAAGAGAGAGCCGTTTGATCCTTTGAGGAGTGATGGCTCCCTCCATCTTCTAAGCAAAGCCAAATCAAACCAAAATTCTCCCTTTACTCTCTTACCTCTCTATTTCGATTCCTGCCATACCTGTTCGTTTTACTTTTGCCCCTTTCTATTCCGATATCTGCGAAATCTCTCAGGTAAACCCTCTTTGCATACCGATTATTATTTGAAATTCCAATTTATCAGTGAAATATTGTTCACTGTCAGTCATTTAATTCTGTTTCGGTTGATAGAAGATGATTTAACGGAATTTTCTTTGAGTTCAAACGTGTGAAGGGGGTGGGTATTTATTTATTTTTTTAATGCAGAAATCCAAGTTCTTTTTTGTACCTAAGTGGACGGATGTGCTTATTCCTACTTTAGCATCACTTTCCTAGTCTCCTGTTTTTGTTTGGATCAATGATTGACGAGAAGACCGTTTATTGCTTACGTTGGTGTACTTTGTGGTTCTCTTATTGTTTGGGATTGAATTATGTCGTCGGTTCTATTGGGTTTAACGATTGTACTCTAAATTTTATTTCAGACATGGATGAAAATTTAAACGACAATGAATCCTTGACGACTCGCATCCAACAGTTGGAACGTGGTATTTACACTTATCTTAGTTTTTTGCATTCATTCTTTTCGTTCTCAAATATGCCATCTTTTCGTGTCGAACGTATACTTTGAGTGACCATCCCACGTACTTGCTAACTTCCTGTTTATGTTTGTTTTCTTTTCCTATTTTTATTCACATTGATCGGTTTATTGAAACGAAGACATTTTATTTTGATCGGTAAACGAAGACATTTTATGAAACCCATTTAATGCTTACTTTGCCTCTCATTTTGTGGAGCTTTTACTCGTTCGTAATTTTCAAGTGTAATTTTCTTGGGGGAATACTTTGTATAACTCAGTCCTGTTGTATACTTTTCCACCGTTTTCTTAATAAGACTTATATTACTTATAACAGAAAATTTTTTAACCCCAAGAATCAGCTGCTTCTTACTTGTGTGAATTTCTCATCACTCCAGTCAATTTGTGTAGTTGAGTTGCACCAATCACCCACTGGAAACCTGATGTTACGTGATCATTTGTTTTTCTATATGAGGAATTACCTATAAAAAAAATTTAGCTATAAAAAATATGTGGAATTCCATTCTGTCCTGGTTAGATATACTAGTTTCACTCATGTGATACCAAATCAAGCTTCAAGAAAAGCAGGGAGTTGAAGCGTCTTTTTAGTACAATCAACTATGATGCTAAGGGTGGTAGCTCAAGTCGAGGGCATAGAGGTTGATGTATGTTGGGAAGTCTTTAGAGGGTATTTTGGGAGGTGTGATTTATGTTGGGTTATGGGAAACAGGGGGTTGGGGTTGGAGAGGGGTGAGTTATTTTATCTCGGGCTTGATGTATGCTGGGTAGTTTTTCGTGGGCTTTTGGGGCAATAGGAACTCTCTAGTATGGGTTAGGGATTTTCTTGTATACATCCAGTGTACTTGGTTCCTCCTATTGATATATATATAATATTTTTACTTATAAAAAAAAAAAAGATATACTAGTTTCACATAGCCAACTGGAGACAGTGCTTCCTAGGGCACTATCTAAAGTTGACATTGGTTTTTCCACTATCAGATATACTTATGTCAACAAGATGTACTGTATGGACTATTTCTCTTGTAGAGCGTGATGAATTGCGCAAGGATATTGAGCAATTGTGTATGCAACAAGCTGGACCTAGCTACCTTGCTGTGGCTACACGGATGCATTTTCAAAGGTATAATTTCTTTTTCTCATTCCAACAGGTCTATCTTCCCCATACACTCTTTCCCCATTTTCTTCTTTTTCTTGGGTGGTGGGAATGGAAAAGGGGAGAAGATTGTCTGTAGCCTTCTTGTTGGTATTATTGAGTACACAATTAAAATATATTATAATAGAATTAATCCCCTATTAGGACAGCTGGCTTGGAGCAGGAGATTGAAAACTTGAAAAAGAAACTATCTACTTGCACAAGAGAGAATATAAATCTGCAAGAGGAGCTTTCAGAGGCCTACCGAATCAAAGTGAGATCTCTAAATTTTAATGTATGCAACTTTCTTCACCTATGTTAAATGCTCATGAGCCTCCTTTGCTGTCCCCAGAGCCAACTTGCTGAGCTGCATGGTATGGAGGTCTCAAAGGTCTCTCTCTGTCTGTCTTTCCCTCCCCCTGCTGTATTCCTTTTAGAAATTGCATTAACTGGATATAATTGCATGGGAAGTTATTTTCCAACTCTAACAAAGTTACAAACTATTGCAAATTTTTACCTATCAAGAAAAAAAAAACTATTGCAAACTTTCTGTATATGGTATTTTAGAGGAATTTGTTTTCTCGACAATTGAAGATTTTATGAAAAGGTGTAGCACAAGTATACAGGAAGTATACAAGAGGACAAAAATTTATGTCAATTTGTTTGCACTTCATGAAGAATTTGTTATTTTACTGCCTTTACGTATTTTAGGATCTAGCTTGATCTGTTCTCACGTTCCATAAGGGAAAATAGTGATGAGTATGCTATGATAACCAACCTCCAATCTTGTAGTTAGATTTCAGAAAAACTTATTTTACTTATAAAAAAAAGATTTCAGAAGTGCTTGTTATAATCTTGGAAACAGCTGCTTCTGTTGGCAACAAATTTAACACAATCTTGAAAAGGAAAGACAAAGGCTTACTGCTTCTTGGAAGTTGCATGGATGATCTTTTCTATATAGTTGTGTGTATCTTTAGGTTTTGTTTTGGCTTTCCAATACTCTGAAGTGTATCCATTTTTTACAGAAATAGACGAAACCACATTTTATTTTTTGTCTCACTTTCCCTTTTCAGAATATGGAAGCTGAGAAGCAGCTTAAATTTTTTCAAGGCTGTGTAGCTTCTGCTTTTGCTGAGAGGGACCATTCAATAATGGAGGTTATGATAGTATCTTTTTGTTAAGTTTGAGTTATTTTATACTACTTTGTAAGAGCTTTCCTGCTTTTAATAACTATAGAAGTTTCGACATATAAAAAAAATAACTAGAGAAGTTTCTGAAGATGCCATACTGCTTGTAACAGGCTGAGAAGGCCAAGGAGAAGGAGGAGATTATGTCACAGAGATTGGGCAATATTCAAATGAGGTATTTGTTGGTATTTTATCCCTTTGGGTGTTCATCTACTATCTGTACTCTGGGCGCAAAATAGAAAACAATTAAGGATTTTTTTCATTTGTTATATCCATCTATAGATGAAAATTGATGGAAATCACCTAAAAAGAAGCATTGTGCTGAAAAAAAAAATCTCATTTGAGAAGCTGATGATATTAGAAGGCAAAAAAATGAGGAGATACTTATCATCGTAGTTAACAAAAATAGCAAACTATAAATGCTCTAGTGGAGGGGAGGAAAACTTATGCAATAAATGTGTTGTGTGGTTTGAATTCATTTCATTTAGTAAGTGGATTTTACAGCATGATTTGGTAATTTCTTGTTCTCTCTTAGGTAAGGTTTGGATAGTGAGATGAGATGATATGGTTTTAGATGAAAGTTAAAAGTTGAATAAAATATTGTTAGAATATTATTTTTTAATATTATTATTGTTTTGGGATTTGAAAAAGTTGAATTGTTTATTATATTTTGTGTGAAAATTTGAGAAAGTTGAAATGGTGAGATAAGATAAGATGAGATGAGTTAGAGTGATTCTTGAATCCAAACCAGGCTTTAGTGGGGGTTTGATAATTTAATTTGTTTTCTAGTGTTTTCTTTTTTGTTCTTTTTTCATCAAGGCAATAAGGTCTTATTGTTGGATGACATTTTTTTTAGACCTTCTCAACTTGTGGATATCATTATGGAGGGCACACCAAGAATAATTTAGTTACTACTGTCTGTACTTCTCTAATGTTCTAATCGGCATGATCTTGGTGATGCAGGTTAGAGGAGCTCACCTCGGATTGTCTTGGAGAGAAGAAACTTAATGACACATTTCGCATTGCTCTAGCAAAGGAAGAAGATCAGAATAAGACTTTCAAGCAGGTGATTTTCTTCTTCCCCCGCCCCCCAACACTCAACTCCCAAATAATTAACCTATCTTTTTGGTATATCTTAGGTGATAGTAAGATTGTTAAAAGGCACACATAGGTTATGATATATTTGATTAAATCTTAAACGATCAACAACATACGTTCTCCCCTAATTATCGGTACTTAGAAGCCCTATGGTATATTGTTGAAAGACCTTACACAATCAGGGTAGCAATGTGATATTTCCCTGTTGAGTGCAAGTGCCATCTATTTATTTTGCCTTCTTACTTTGTGTTATTGTTGAGACCAAGTTTTGAAACTTGATATGTTTTTTTCCTTTCATTTTTTTTTTTTTATAAGTAAAAGTAAAACTTTATTAATAGGAATAGACATAGCCAAAGTACATAGGAAGTATACACAGAAAATGCCTAAGTACCACTAAGCACTAGTGAGCGTACATGTCATGAAAACTGTCCTCATTACAAATAATGACCGAAGCCCAAGAAAATAAAGTATTATAAAAGAATCTCTTCAGCTCATCCAAGGAACGCTCCCGGTCTTCAAAAGAATCTCTTTAGTTCATATGCATATATGTTTACTTATGACAGGTTATTGATAAATTTTACAAGATAAGGCTAAATTCTCTCAAAGGATTTGAGGATACAAGTTGGGATGAAAAGTCTGAATGTCTTTTGCATGATCCTCAAGAACTGTGGAGCTTTAATGATACATCCACTTCCAAATACATCGTAAGTTTTCATAGCTTTTAATTTTCCTTGAACCATCACAATCAATTATATAAATTTCATCTTATGGCTGGATAACATGATGGTAAATCTTATTTGTTGTAGTGAATGAGTAAAATATAAATTTCATCTCATTGTGTTGTTTGGATCTTAGATCTGACTGCCTTTCATGCAAAAAATGTTTTGAAGGTACCTAATTTGTTGACCTGTGCCTAAACTAATAAGATCAACACCATCTTGTTTAATTATACTTGTAAACAATACTTTTTATGTATACCCCTTCTTGTTTTGGACTAGGAGTGAACCGGTATGAGAGAGCTGAAGCAAATCAAACTACGTAAACCTTGTCAGAAACAAAACACAAAATTTTCTGTAACATATGGGTCCAAAATTAGGGTTTAGAATCATCCTTATTATTATTAGTATTTTTATTAATTTCAAGATCTGTTTTGAGATAGTGATTGTATTGGATTGAGTTCCTTCCACAATCTACACCCGTATATCCCTCTATTTCATTTCCTAATTTGAATAGTTTCCTAATTGGAAACCAATTCACACATAAAAAAACCTCTCTTTTCCTCATAATATTCCCTTCAGTAAGCTCATAGAATCCCCACGGCCAGAACCTCTCCACATGAAAACCAAAATTTCCCTACCCATACAGCCACCCCGCCAGAAACCACCATAGAAGACGCTGCCGGTAGGTCTTCCTCCCCTCACGACGTGCGTCGACTCCTAAACCCCCCTCCGTCGCGCTCTCTCCACTGTCAACAACCAAACAGACCCTGTGTGTTCTACTCAGCCCACCGTCGACTGTAGAGAATGTCGGAGCACCACCCAGACTGCCCAAACACTGCTGACCCAACCACTTGAACTCAGATACGCATCCCTCCTCCCTCGAGGGACCCTCCAATTGAGCCATCGTGACTCCCAGCTGCCAGAGCCACCATCATGTTCAGCCTCCTCTCTTGGTCACGAGCTACAACTTGAGATTGTGGAAGCAGCACAAAGAGATGATAATTTCGTGGATACAGAGCAGGAGTGCCAGGGGTAGAATAAATTTCTAGAGGCTTAGTGTATGATTTAGACATTTAAGTAGTGTTATTATCACATAGAACTAGCTTATGTCATTTCTTTTATTTTTCAGCTTTTATGTTAAGAGAGACCGGGCATTATGTTATGAATGTACGTAACATTCCTGACCTACTGGAAGGGGCATTACAAATTGGTATCAGAGTCCAGGTCGAGAGATTCTGTAGACTTTTAAAGGAAAGAATTCTAAGATAGGAAAGACCTAGGATGACTCTTGGCCAGCTCGAAGTTCAAGAGAAGTTATTTACCATTACTTTGATGCTTATTGACATGTTCTTGATTGATTGTATGATGGATGAAATATTTGAACTAGTATTTGCTCATCTGCATGAACTATATAGTTTAGAATGGCACCGACTACTCGAAGCAATGCGCACCCTGAAGGGTCTGCAGAACCACAACCGAGCAAGCCTAAGATTTTGGCTGCTGCTGCTACTAGACTTCTCCAGCATTTTGCGACGGTCAAAGCATAGGAGCCAGGACTCCTAGGGTCGGTTGCACTCTAAGGGTGGTTTGGATTCACAAACCACCTTAACTCATCTCATTTTCATCATTACATCTTTCTCAAAATCCCACACAAAATATAATAAACAATTTAACTTTTTCAAATCTCAAAACTATTTTTTCAAATTCCCACACAAAATATAATAAACAATTGAACTTTTTCAAATCTTAAAACAATAATAATATTAAAAAATATTATTCTAAAAATATTATTTTCTACTATTCACAAGCCATCTCAACTCATCTCTAAATCCAAACGACCCCTAAATCAGTTTACTCAGTAGCATCCTCCGACCTTTGACGGCAAGTCCGAAGCACTTGACGCTAAAAGTTGGATTAAAAGGATGGAGAAGATTTTCAGGGCTCTTTTCTGTATAGACGAGCAGAAAGTGGAGTATGCTACCTATGTACTGACAAATGAGGTAGATGAGTGGTGGTCTTCTACACGGGAATTACTGCAGCTTGAACTCGGCGAAGGAGTACCTATCACTTGGGATCGCTTCAAGCTAGCATTTTTAGAACGATTCTTTTCCCCAGCACTTCGGGAAGCAAAAGTTAGACAATTTCTTGATCTAGCACAAGGAACTATGATTGTATAGTGCTATGCTGTAACATTTGTGGCGCTGTCACCTTTCGCAAGTTACTTGATTCCTGGATGAAGCGAGGAAAGCAGAGACGTTTGAGCGGGGACTACATTCGAGGATTCGAAGTCATCTTATACCACTTAGGATCCGTAATTTCACTGACTTGGTTACTCGAGCCACACTGATGGAGGAAGACATGAGGGTGAACACAGAGCTATCCAATTAAAAGAAACGCCAGCAAACACTGCAAGAGTTTAACAGCAACAAAAAGCTTATCCCAAACGACCTTTTGAGGCCATTTCATGGTAGTCAGTTTTATCCAGTTTGCGAGACGTGCGGAAAGATGCATCCAGGAAAATGTTTGCAGGGCCATAATACTTGCTTCAAATGTGGGGAGCCCAACCATATGGCCCGTGATTGCCCGAGAAAGAACTCACTAGTTTCCATGAAAGGAAATGGGTAGAAGGTTACAACACTGGCTAGGGTCTTTGCTTTTACTACTGGTGAGGTGGTTGCAGGTGATGATATTTGTGAGGATGGAGTTGTAGGACAGGACTTGAACCAAGGAGACGAGGCAGTGGCCTAGGCAGTTTTGACATGCTCGTTTATGATTTTATTTTAATAAGCTATTTTATTCAGCACATGAGACTTGCTTTATTTTTGTGCTTTGCAGACTCTTTTGGATTTAAGTATTTTAATAAAGATCGACTTTGTTTATTTTATGGAACTTTTGGATCTGGTGTTTTCTTAAGAAGAATTTTGTTAGGAGCAGATTGATTCCTGTAAAATTTGCGAAGTATTCCCGAAGGTGGTATCGATGAAGGGAATGAGTAGGTTTGAGAAGAAAGGCATGTGGAGTCCGAGATATTCAGGACCTTCCGACGTATCATCTCGAGGACAAGATTCCTTTTGAGGAGAGATTGTAACATGCGGGTCCAAAATTAGGGTTTAGAATTATCATTATTATTTTTAGTATTTTTATTATTTTTAAGATCTATTTTGAGATAGTGATTGTATTGGCTTGGATTCCTTCCACAATCTACACCCGTATATCCCTCTATTTGATTTCCTAATTTGAATAGTTTCCTAATTGGAAACCAATTCACACGTCAAAAACCCTCTCATAAATCCCCTTTTCCTTATAATATTCCCTTCAGTAAACCCATAGAACCCCCATGGCAAGAACCTCCCCATGTGAAAACCAAAATTTCCCTACCCATACAGCCACCACGCTAGAAACCACCACAGAAGATGCCGCTAGTAAGTCTTCCTCCCCTCACGATGTGCGTCAACTCCTAAACCCCCATCCGTCGCTCTCTCTCCACTGTCAACAACCAAACAGGCCCTATGTGTTCTGCTCAGCCCGCTGTTGACTGCAAAGGAGGTCAGAGAACCACCCAGACTCCCCAGCCACCTGAACTCAGACACGCATCCCTCCTCCCTTGAGGGACCCTCTAGTTGTGCCGCTGTGACTCCTAACCGCTAGAGCCACCGTCACGTTCAGCCTCCTCTCTCGGACACAAGCTACGACGTGAGATTGTGGAAGTAGCTCTAAGAGATGATGATTTCATGGATACGGAGTAGGAGTGCCAGGATTAGAATAAATTTCCAGAGGCTTAGAGTATGATTTAGACATTTAAGCAGTGTTGGTATCACATAGAACTAACTTGTGTCATTTCTTTTATTTTTCAGCTTTTATGTTATGAGAGACTGTCATGCTAGCTAAGTTTTATGATCCAATAAATAAAGTATTTTTATGAGACTGAATGTCTTTATTGGGCATTATGTTATGAATGTATGTAACATTCCTGACCTACGGGAAGGGGTGTTACTTTCTCACCTGATAAAGTCCAAATAACTCGAGTTAGCATGAGGATCCTAGCATAAAGATATAGGTTGACTTTTCAAGAATACTGCCATTAGACAAAATTCCAATAAACTTGTTGTAAATTGTGTCAAATTCCAATAAATCCCACATTGAAGAATAAAGAAAGTCATAATGTGCATAGTTGCTATATATAGATGGTAATCCTGCATCAGACATAGAAAGCGATAAATTGTACTTCAAGCCCCATATAAATATTGGTACCAATAGTTCGGTGACTTCAGTCCAAATAGAGGCTTTGGGTCCAAGTGGAGTTTGTGTTCAAATTGGGTTTTGTCCCAAAGTAATGGCTTCGATCTAAGGTGTTCTTTTCATGTGGAGGAGGTTTGGTTAGAAGAAGTCTTTTGGAAGAATGAACGAGTTTTTTTCAAAGAGCTAGCTTGATATTTTGAGGCTTTGGGTGTATTGAGGGCTACCACCACCGTACTCCATATTATGTTATTGGAATGTCTCCTCGATCGTCTCTACTTGTGGACTTGCACATGTATCGAACTATGTAAATATTATATTTCTCTACTTCTTTGTCATCTAAAATCTTAAATTTATTATATGGAAGACATTGCTATCTTGGAAATTATGAATTAGATCCACAACAGACTTATCTCAATATCATGCTATAAAAACCAATCCAAATTCCGCTACTAGGATTCAAAACCTAATTTTTCTGAAACCTAGGAGAACTACTTATTGAAATTATTAACTGGCATGTATGATATATTGCATTGTTATGTACAGGTTAGATTTGAAACACTAATTTAATTGATTTGCCTTTACCCTTTGTGAGTTGAGAAGTAAGTGTACATTGTCTGCTCATCTGGTTGCCAAGTTGAATCTGATAGTTTAAATGAAAAATATTCTAGTGGTCATTTTATTATTGAGATTTTACTATTCATCTGCAACTCGAATAACTTATTGCTCAGACAGAGTGCGTTAGAAGAAGAGCTGGAGACAATGAGGAATTCAGTGGATAATCTTCAAAATAAGCTTCGGATGGTATGGCTTTAGTTCTGCTTCATTATGGCCTTTTAAGTCGCAAACTAAATAACTGTTCACGTATTAATCAAATATATACTTTCTTGTTGTCAATAGGGGTTGGACATCGAAAATCATCTAAAGGGAAAAGTTCGTGAATTGGAAAAGAAGAAAGTGAGCTCTTCACCGTCTGAAGATTCAACTACCTTTTTTGAACTCTAGAAAAGAATGAAAGAAAAATAACAAAGATATTATACCCCAATCTCTTTTGTTTATTTTTTAACCTAATTTCCTTACATGCAGATAGTTACAGACAAAATGATCAAGAATGGGATAGCGGAGCTGTATCAATACCATTCTCAGCAAAGAGTTCATGTCATGAATTTACTTGATGAGGGAAGATTTCATATGAAGTCAATTGTCGATGCGATAGAGAAAAAGATTAGGCAATTTGAAGTGAGAAAAGTAAAAAGTTCAGGGCCTCCTCAAGAAGATGAAAAACTAGATGAATACGAATGTCGAGATGTACATATGACCTCTGAGGCTGGCTTCAACTTGCCATCTAAGGTTTGTTCACTGAGGTTCCATGTGCATGACATATATTTGCTTTTATTTACTGCATAAATTTTGTATTGCTTGATTTTTTTTTAAAAAAATTCGGTTATCACATGAGAATGACTAGGGAGGGCTACCTATATAACACTACAAGTATCCATCCTGTCTCATTCATATTGATTTAGGCTTTAACATATTACATAGTGCACATGCTTGCAGTGGTGCTTTTTTTGTAGATAGGTGGATGATTGGCAAAACATCTAACCATGTAAAGCCCCAATGGAGGGCCTAAACAACATGGCCTATACTAAAAAAAGACTATTCAATGATACAATTGGAACTCTATTGGAATCTTATAAAGATCAAGAACTTCTCATTCTCAAGCAATGTGGGATCCCATACACCACCTACCATTATCCTTCTCATATGGGGTATTACAATCTCTCCTTTTTAAATTCTCGACGTTCTCATCGAGCCCATCTGTTGTAGGTGGCATGGCTCAAGTCCCACATTTTTTGTTGGGATTGGCTCTGATACCATTTGTAATCTCCCAATGGAAGACCCAAACCACATGACCTATACTTCAAAAGAACTAGTCAATGATATAATTATAGCCCCATTGGAATCTTTTAAAGAGCAAGAACTTTTCATTTCCAAGCAATGTGGGCCCATACACCACCTACCATTATCCTTATTGGATATCACAAATTAATTATAGATAATCTAAATCATTAATTGTGTGAAGATGCCTTGATAGTCCATATAAAACAGGTAAAAGCCTCATTGAGACACAAGGCTTTTTGTCCTTTCCAATGCTTTGACATTGGATATCTTTGCGGACTTTCATGTAAAAAGTCTGTAGTGTATTTTCTTGCAAAGACTTTTGAAATGAAGAAACTGGGAATCACACGGTAAATCTGGGACTAGGAGCAGCTTAGCTTTTCACCAAGTGTGAAATTTGTTTTTTTGTGTGTGTGTTCCCCCCACCACAATACACAGAGTTAAAGCATGACAAATTATAATAGGACAGTGTTTAGGAGTATTTTGACTTTCATAGTCCAAATTTGCCTTCCTTCAAAATGAGTTGAAGGGCATGTGTTTCACGTGAAGGAAAGAATTGAAGATTTATTGGGTATAACCCATGTTTAGTGGAATGTACTCAGAATTTCTTTATCTGATGAAGGATATACTTGGATCTGTTAGTGTGCTGATAAGTTTAATCCAAGTGATCAAGAATATTTCCATTACTTAAGTGACATTGGGGATAAATAAAAATCAAAGTTGCTGCCTTTGAGAAAGTGAGAATTCTGATCAAAAGGAAGAAAGGAGAGAAAAGGCTGTGCAGCTCTCTATCGTCTACATATTCTATCCGACTTTGAGAACTGGTGTTTACAATATTATTTCAAGTCGAGTTAAGGTTTAATCATTATGTATAACCTCATAAGAATGTTGACCATAGTTTCTTGTTACTTATAATTTTAATACCAGTTTATACCTTGTTCAGAGGAATGGTCCAGACTTGCTGGATGTTGTGGCTGATGGGAAAGGTGGTGCCTCCAAAGTCCTTGCACAGGCATTGCAAGAGAAGGTTTTTTAAGTCTCTCTTCTCTCTCTCTCTCTCTCTCTCTCTCTCTCTCTCTCTCCCTCCATCCACTTTTCTTTTTAATTGTTTTCCTTTGCAGTGTGCACTGTGCGCTTTGGATAGGTTGTTTTTTCTTTTTTCTTTTTTTCTCAAGTATGAAATCTTTATCAGGTTGGAGCATTGTTGCTTTTATCACAGCAGGAAGAAAGACATTTACTGGAGAGAAATGTAAATGGGGCTCTTCAAAGGAAAATCGAGGAGCTCCAGAGAAATTTATTGCAGGTAATTTCAGAAGTACTTGTTTCTGCACTTCAGTTCCATGTTGAAAAATGGCATTTATGTGGTTGTAGGCAGAAAATATTTGAGTCCAGAACTTAGCTTCTAATATTGTAGTTAGCTATGCCATTATGTACATGAAGTCTTTGGTTTCTTGTTCAAAATTAAATTGCTTTCACCTTGTCTTTAGTGTGCTATGGACTGAGCATGGCTAGCTTTCAACTATTTTAGCTTTACAATTTTTTTATTGGCCCAGGTTACCAATGAAAAGGTCAAAGCTCTCATGGACTTTGCACAGCTAAAGCAGGAATATCAACTATTTCAGGAGTACGTTCTTTTTTCTTTCAGAAAAAAAAAAAGAAAAGAATTTTGACACTATCATATAAATTATTTGTTTTTTTTTTTTTGTCTTTACTTGTAAAAAAAAAGTTATTTTTTGTCTACCATGACTACTTTTGATTTAAGTGAAAGTCATCTACAATAGAGTAGTTTTCCATCTACAGTAAATTTTTCCTCAACTTCTTCCCTAACATACAACTCTCCTCGACTCAATATATTTCATCTTTTCATTACAATATATGATTGTAATTCAAATAAAGAATAGTTTAACTTAAAGAAATACATAAAAAAAAAAAAAAACCATCAAATTCAATATTTATATATATATATTTAAGGTGAGACCCACATTTACACAAAAACTAATAAAACTCTCATCTTTCCATTTTTCACTATTCATTAAAAATTTCCCAACATTTTACATCAAAGCATCCCCTTAAAGTACGGGCCTTGGGGTATTGTCCTTGAATTTTGCATTTAAGTCTCAAGGCATTTCCTTGGCAGCCTAACGTGACAGTAGAACATATAGGAGAACAGAGAAAGAATGGACTTTTTCAACACGTTCAAATATTGCTCTCTCTCTCTCTC
>QEOT01005995.1:13868-26844 GCA_003123785.1 Pterocarya stenoptera
AACAAACCTAAAGGGACATAGCACCCACAAGAGAATAAGAAAATGGCCTCTCTCAACAACAAAACCCTTTTCTCATTTACAATTAGAGTTTTGCTACGTACGTAACCTCCACCATACTTCACATTCTTTTTTTTTTAATTTTTTAATATTATTTTAAATTTTTTTGAGTTTATTTTTTTAAAATTATTTCAAAATTTTTATTCATTATTCATATAATAAATATTTGATAAAAGAAAAAAATAATAAAAATTAAAAAAAATATGGTGGAGTGTGGAGTATGAAGAGGTTGTGAAGAAAGGAACGTAATACGTTAAATCCTTTTATTCGTTTGAATCTTTTTTATTCAATCTCTTCTTGATCTCAAGCCAGTTTGCTCACTCTTTTGTTCGATCTCTTCTCCTCCCATATTTTATTGTATTCATTTGGCCATCTGAAAATTATCGCTTAGATGGTTTTCTTGATGCAGCACTATTATATGATGCCACGAAATTTATTCAAGTATCATTTTTTTTTAAATTTTTTATAAACTATGTGATACATTATGATGATGCCATATCAAGGAGGCCATGCATATAAGCGATAAATTTCATATAACTCAATAGTAGTACTCTTTTACTTTTCTTTTTTCTCTTTTTTTTTTTTATCAGCGATCCATTAAAGTATTGCATTAGACCTTAAGGGTCAGTTTAGATCTCAAACCCATCTCAATTCATTGCAACTCATCATTATAATTTTTTTAAATTTCAACACAAAATATAATAAACAACTCAACTTTTCAAATTTTAAAATAATAATAATATTAAAAAGTAAAATTCTAATAATATTTTATTCAACTTTTAATTTTTATTTTAATTCAATTCAAAACAATTCAACATTTAAACGCAGCATAATTCTCGTGATCTCAACCCAGAAAGAGGAAGTTCAAATAGCACATTAATTGATTCGAAATTCGGAAGAAATACATGCATGGTTGGTTAAGTAGCCTTGTACTGGTTTATGAAAGAAGCCAAGCTCATCAACAAGGCAAGAGCTTTCTCGCAATTTGGATTGAACAAATGAAACACGTGCTTCTCTCCTTCCGTCTCTACTATCTCTATCTCACCTTCCCACCCACTCTTGTTCAACGTCTCATAATAGAGCAAACCCCTCTCCCTCATATCGTCGTTCTCCGCAAGAAAAATTAGCACCTTTGAGCATCCTAGCCTGGACACCCTCGAATCCTCGGCCGGGTTCACCCTTGGATCATCGAACCCGCTTGTTGTTGGACACGAAAAAAGCCACGATCTGTCCTCCACGCCAGTACCGGCGCTTTCTTTCATTGCGAAATAGGGCTGAACCAGACAAGCTCCTGCAATTCTTACACCTGCGGCCAAACCTTCAACCCCAGCCCGCGCAGCCATGTTGTGCACAATATTGCCACCTATGCTGTCCCCAACTAGAAAAACTCTCTGAAAATCTGCATATTCTCTCAGCCAGGCTTCAGGGCCATCACCATTAAAATGAGAAATCACCCACTGAAGTGCAACCCAAGAGTCTTCATAACCAACCGGCACCGGGTGTTCTGGGGCCAATCTGTAATCAACAGATACCGCAACGATGCATGCCTCGGCTACGAGAGAGGCAACGTGGTTGTGATACGTTGCGCAGAATGGTGAGCCCATGAAGAAGCCTCCGCCATGATAATACACCATAACTGGAAGCTTCTGGCCTGGGCTGATGGTGCTTGGGATATAAACGCGTGCTGTGAGGCCTGCAACTTGAAAAATTTGAACATCTTTGGTGGAAATCCCATTGTGGGAATTGAGTGATGGAGGGACTATATCGGTACCGAAGTACCTCTCTACTCGTCCATCTTTGTATGCGCGGAAATATGGGAGGAATTCGTGTGCAACTTCAGAAGTACTACTTCTCTCGGAATCCATTATTGAAGCTGCTGTAAGGAGGAGTACATAATTTACTAGTCTTATTATAGGAGGGCCGGGTTACCCATTAATTGATCGTGCACGCTTCGTTTGCAGAATCTTTTGCACGTGAATCACAACTATAAGTCTATATATGGTCATATGAGGGATGGAGGGTGGGATAAGTAAGAGGAAATTAATGACATTTTTTTAATTAGTGACTAGATAAGCAATGAAGAATAGGCTCCAAGAAAAACAATGTGATTTGTGGCAACTTTTCAACTTTCAAGTGACCTCTTGAATGAAAGATGATATGATCGTAGGTCGATGGATGAATTCGTGTCCAAATTGGTTGACGGCAATGCGATTACACCCACAATAACATATATTTTTAAAATATGACCCAACTTGGCATAAATTTTAATAATGGAGGAATACCTTTTACAGCTGTTCTTAACTAGGAGTAAAAGTGTGACATACCTCTAATCTACTCAGGAAGCTGAAATCGATCTGTATGGTTTAAAGGATTTTTTATTCGTTGAGATGCAGGGATCAAACGTTTTTTAGGTGTACGTCGTTTTTCATGCGGAGGCCTGCCTGCATACTTCCAAAACTATGTCCGATTGTTTTTTAGCCGATGCTTTCGCTTTTTCTGATTGAAACGTTTCTTTTTTTACAAAAGTACTCATTCGTGAGATAGGTAGAACTTATTTAATTGTTGATCTTATCTAACAAGTGGGACACGAAGCTAAACTTATAGAAGTTGAGTGCAGCTTTTTCTTTTGATCTACTGTTTTTGGATTCGATAATTCACTACAACAGCTATTGCATTTTTTTCGGGAGTGAAAGCCGTGGAAAAATTATATTTTAATGAAAAAACTTTTTTGTCACTAATTTATTACGTGCGAGACTCGTGACATATAATTAATAAAGAAATAATCTTTTTTCACAAAGCCACAAATTTATGGAAAAAACTTTCTTTTTCCCGTGGTGGTTAAAATATTTGTAGTATACTAAAAATGAGAAATATTGTTTTTTGTTTTAAGAGTAATGCTAGATCATGTACTTATACTTTTATTTATAATGTACTTATAATCAGACACATTTTGTTATTTTTTTTAATTTAAAGTTTGAATTTTAAATTTCATAATTTTCATCATATCAATAACTAACACACAGAAAAGTAAGTTTTTTGTAAATTTTTTTAAACTACACTTAGCATTTTTATTGTTTTAAATTTTATCCTTTCAATCATGTTAGCCGATCTATAGCACTTTAATTAGATTTCGTTTGAGCGCGATTGACTTATAAAACTACTTAAAAATGCGGAAATGGTAAAATTTGAGATGAAAATTAACATCCTTGGTCCTAGCTACATGCATGTTGATGAGTAGATACAGAGAATGGAAACTGTGGTAAAGCAATTTGTTGAATTTGATCCAGAGAGGCCTGAACGTTTGAGGCCTGTAGAAGGGAAGAAAGCCCCTCGTGCTCTGCCCTTCTGGGCTCGACCTCCGCCCCAACGGCCCATCTTGTTCGGTTAACAAACCTCAAAACAAACAACTCAATTGGATCTGCTAGTGCTTGCCCAGCTTCAGTACTGATGAATACCGGATAAAGATGAAAACATAAGAGAGGTCTTGCAAGAACACAACGATACAATCAACATCGTTCAAAAAATTAGAAGATTTGAAAGACTTCTGAGTTGCCATTTCTTTAGAGCTTGGCATGTGACGAACGACATATTTTAGTCGAAAAGTGCACTATCTTATTAAAAATCAGCTACCATTACATGTATTAATCCACGAATAGGACATATAGGTACTCATATCTTATTATAGGATGTCATATTAACTAAAATTAATACTTATATAAATAATTTTAATTATGTAGCAAGTGCTGATAGAATCTAAGGTCTTGTTTGGATAGGAAGATGATATGAGATGAGATGGTTTTAGATGATCAGTTAAATAAATATTGTTAAAATATTATTTTTTAATATTATTATTACTTTAGAAATTTTAAAAAATGAATTGTTTATCACTATATTTTTTCATGTGTATATATGGTGCTGTACATAATATACAAAATATATGATAAAAACATATATATACTGTAATATATTTATCAAGTTAAGAAGAGGTTTGCTATACATAAATAGTATATTAACACATCACTTACAGTGAGATTCATATAATTTTAAAAAAAATTAAAATATCAATTATTTTTTAGCATAATTGATGGGAAAAGCTTTCGCATCAACAATAATATTGGATGTATAAAAAATATAAATAGATTTTATCTGTTAAGAATATACACACATATTTATCTGGTAATAAAAAAATAGGCAAAATTTTATAGACAAAAAAAGAAGAGGAGGAGGAGGAGGAGGAGGAAATGAGAAAATTTAGAAAAAGGCTTAACGAAGAATAAATAAAGGTTACACCTAATGAGTTTCTAAATATATATTATGTATTAATTGCATCCATTAAACTCAGTATTTATTTAATTTTTTAGAAAATTATTTTTTATAAGATCTGAAATGGTGCTATAATAATAATAATAATAATAATATATATATGTATGTATATATAGGGTATGAATTCATGGGATCCCTTAACCGCCCAGATCGGTCGGTGACAGCAGCAGTACTATTCGCGCCGTCTTGTCACCGTTTACGGAGTCAGACTCTGGACCACACCCCCACCCGAAGATACAGTAACAGATTCCTATTTTCTTATATGAAATTTTACAGTAACAGATTAACAAACCCCAAAACCTCACTTTTTGCATCGAATCTCAACCGTCCATCTAATTCAATCGCCACTCCCTCCTCTCGGATCTCCCACCTTCACACACACACACACACGCAGTCTCTTTCCCTTCAAAGCCAAAGGGAAACATTTACAACAGAAAGCAAGGAAAAATAACAGTTGTAGTGAAGGAGAGTGAGAGAAATGGCCGACTGTACGACGAATTGCAAGCGAAATGCACCATTGAAGGGCTCAAGCACCGGCGCCACCGCTGTGTCGAAGAGGAGGAGAATCGATGGTTTGCCTGATGAGAACGTTGAGCTCGAGAGGTACCCAGCTCGTTCAAGCTTCGCGGACTTGCCTGAGATTGCGGCTGCTCCAGCTAATTCAGCAGACTCCAGAGCGGCAAACGCCGGTGTTTTATGCTCGAGCTTTTGTACGGACCAGCTCACGGCGTCTTGTTGCTCTAGCAATGATCAGTCGAAAGAGGTCGTGAGAGACAACTTGAGGCTCATGGATCTGGAGGTGAATTTCAAATTTGAATTTCTCAATCTAGTGCACGCGGTCACGTAGGTCAATTTGGTTTCCACTTTCTCGGCTAGTTCCCGTGAGGTTGATGAGAAAGCGGTGAAAAAGTCGTGAAAACAAAGTTTCGAGCTCTTGTTTTTTTTGTTGCTTTTTCTGTCCCAAGAAATTTGAAAAAGCTCCACACAAGCAATGGAAACGTTATATTTAGGCTTACTTGAGCTGAAGTTCATGTTTACATTCTTTTTTCTTTTTCCTCTCAGCAACCAAACGAAGTTTCACCCGCTAACGTTTGATTTTTCAGTTCCCCGACTTTAATTTCTTGTATTAATTGGTTATATAATTGTATTACATATTTACTCATGCTTCTTGAATGTGCAATTGCAGGCCAAGATCAGTTTCGAAACCGTAGACTCGACGTACATCAACAACAAACTCAGGTTTATTTAAATGCCTCTCTCTCTCTCACACACACACGCGCGCGCGCGCGCACACAAATTGTTCGAATTTGAAACGAAATCTTTCGTGACGGTTCGTTTCTTTCAATAATATTGTTCTATTCAGCCGAGAGACGACGCCGTCGAGCGACCTCTGCGGAGACTCGGACGAAATGGACTCGCTGGCGAGGAAACCTTCGGCAGAGAATCATCGGCCGAGCATCCTGGTGGCGAAGACTCCACCTACGGAGGAGATCGAAGAGTTCTTTGCAACGGCCGACAAGTACGAGCAAAAGCGGTTCGCGGAGAAGTAAGTGGTTTCTCTTCTTTGTGCGCCTGAGAGAAGTGAGAATACGGACGGAATATGCGGTTGCACACTAGAAGCGCATTTTAGCAGAGGGAGAATCGAACCCTAACTAACTAACAACTTTCCCCACTTTTTCTTTCCTTGCAGGTACAACTATGACATTGTGAAGGATGTGCCCTTGGAGGGTCGGTACCAGTGGGTTCGTTTGAAGCCATGAAAAAGCGAGGAAGATGAGCTAAACTGACACTGGGTAGCATAGAAGGGTTGCATGCGACTTCATTTATCTGCTTTGGGCTGGCTGAGCCTGAGGACGAGGTAGAACTAGAAGGCGGTTTTTTTGGTTTATTGTACAGCATTCTGCCATCTACCTACTAGTAGTAGTACCATTACTATTTAACAAGGAACCAAGCTCTGCTTTCCTTTGTACTACAACTTCTAAAAGAAGCTTCAGTTTCTGCAGACATCCCTTTCGGAATGAAAGCAAAATTTCAAAAACAAATATTAAAAAAAAAAAAGAAGACCTTTCCTCTTTTCTCTGAGTTTCGCCGATACCGTACAGTAACATTCATCCATTTTTATTTTGGATAGTGATACAGGGTCCCAACCGATGCAGTGTATTTTTAGATTTTTTTATTTTTTCGTTTCATTCAAGTATTTCTTTTACATTTTCAAATACTTTTTTTAAAAAAAAAATACAAATTAAATAATATTCACTTTCTTAATCACTAAATTAAAAAAAAAAAAAAATCATCGGTATACCATCGGTTCAATAAATATTTCCCTTTTATTTTAATGTTTGTCTTCTGTTTTTGAAAGAGTGTCCTTGATGAATGATGTATAACTGGGATGTGGAAAGTGTACGTTTTTTCGTCTTGGCATTATTTTTAATTTTTTTACGTTTTGGTGCGAGAATAATTTGAGCCAATTTTTGGAATATTCTCTCTCAATGGGTTGAGGATGATAGATGGGACCAGGCCAGTGTGGAGTACGCGTGTGGTACTAATATTCGGGCTCCAAATAAAACAAGATGTGCATAGAGCTATCGATTTCTCGAGTCTGCAAATAATGCCGACACTCCATGCACTCTCTACTATTGAAGTTTCAAGCATTACATTCAAAATGAAAGGGGAGAAGCAGTCTTATCTCATGTGGGGAAGGGGGGGTTGGTTTCTATATTCAGCTTCTAGTTTCTACTCTTCAAAAAAGCTTCATAGAGAGATATACAACAGGCAAATTTGGGAAAAAAGAGATAGAAAATACATGGAAAAGGGGTGGCCAGCACGTGCAGTGGTGGATTTGTGGTCTGTTGGTCTCCCCTGTACTTGGCTTGCTTTGGATCTGACGCCCCTTATATTAATTGCACGGAGATAGAGAGGTGAGAGTGATAGATAGATATATAGTTCGGGAATAGAATGTTGCTGATTTATTAACCATAGCATATTGGTTTCGATATTGCTGTCTCTCGCCCATTTCCCTCTTTACGAGACTTTTCCCTCTTTACGAGACTGATAACTTTTTTTGTTGCTCCAAGATTGTTGATTTCCATTCAGATTTTGTTAAAACTTAAAAATATGAGAGAATTCATATTAATTTGGATTGAGAGAGCCACAAGTGAAACCAAACTAACAAGGTCTTTTAAGAGATGTTTGGACACAAATATGAGATATGAATTTTCATAATTTCATATATAAACATCACAAAAATACAAAAATTAAAGTTAAAAAAACCCCCGAGGACCACTTATTAAGAGTAGCCCGCCACCATAGCGCTACGGTGGTGAGATCCACCTCCTCACAGTCATCTAAAGTGGTGAGATTATTCTTTGGATGGTTTTAAAATTTTCTTGTTATACAATTTAATGCGGTACAAATTTTGTTTCAACTAATTGTAATCCAAAAAAATAATATTTGTTTTGATACGTATTTTTTAATTTATTTGAAATTAAAAATATTTTAATATATAATATCTAAATAACCTGCTTTTATTTTTCATTGAAAGAGTTTTTAAAGATATTCAAACACTTTTTAATAACTTAACGCAATTCCAAACAAGTTCTAAATTCCCACTAGTTCACGAAAGAGGCATCGTGGGCTTTTTAGCCCTCACGAGAAAGAGCTTTAAATTCTCTCATGGGTTGGGAGAGGTCAAATCTATTGCAATTTGCAATATATCAAATTTAAATTATATGTGAGTTAAGTGTTAACATGACAAACCGATCTTATGAAAAAATAAAATTTTTTAACTAATGTGAAATATAAGGACCTTGTTAGGACTACCAAAAAAAACTTACCGAGAAGTTGTACCGATAATGTAATTTTTTTTTCTTTTTTTAAAGCATTTTTTATGTATTAAAAAAAATACAAACAAATAAAAAACACAAATCCTTCAAAAAAAAAAAAAAAAACCTAATCAGGACAAATGATAGGTTCACTTTGTAATACATTTTCCTAAATATAATACCTATCATTTTATAATACCTATAATAGAAATTACACTTTATAGGTACACTTTATAATACCTATAATACAAATGATAGGTACACTTTATAGGTACAAAGTGTACTTATCATTTTTCTAAATATAATACATTAAATTCTCTTTGTGATAAAATGATGTATCATAAGACCTAATATTATTTTATAAATTTTCATTTATAAAATTTATTTTACGACGCCTTAAGATAATCCATGGCCTATCCAACTTGAAAGGATTTGGGAAAATAATCTAAGATGCATCACAAAAAATGTTGAGACGGCAGAGTTGAAAATGAGCCCACGAGATGCAAACGAAGAGAGTAATGTTAAATATAATTTTAAAATATGTAAATTTTGTATATTTCTATTGAAGAAGTGAGGTTCACTATTAAAAAAATATAAATTTTAAGTTGAGTAATGTTAGATAGATGATCTTACATCCACCAAGAATTGGTACCTAAAAGGGTACTGAACAGTGTTATAAATATTTTTCTTTGTTTTTTTTAAAAAGCATTTTTGTGTATATATATTTTTTTAAAAATACTAGAAAATAAACACACACAAATGCTTTTAGAAAAAAATAATAATCGGTACACTTTGTTGGTAGGAGTATCATTTTCCATGTTAGATACTGTCCTAAAATGTGCGAGCCCTATGCACTTTATTTGAAAAAGAAAAATGCAACAAAAAAACTTTACACTATACACTTCTACCTAACCAACGTGCGATTTTTTATTTTTACCATTTTATTTAAATACACACATATTTAAGTATTAAAATAGAATGACAAAAATAATAAATCTCATGTTGATTAGGTAAATGTACGTGATATAAGACTTCCAAGTAGAATTTCTCTTTAAAAAAAAGATAAAATCTATTATTAAAAAATAATTTTTTTATATAAATTTCAAATTTATTTATTTATTTTAAAAGAAATACAAGATACCCTAAATATCATTTCTCAATCAAATATATTCAATTTCTTAAAAAAGAATACATACTTGCCCACCAGGGTCAGTCGGATGGGTGTAAAATGAAGAAACGCAAGACATCCACTAATAACAGTAAGACACGTGGAAACTCTAGGAAAATGTAAATGGAGGTGCATGCACTGTATGCCCCCTCCCCCCAAACCCAATATTTACCTTGTTCGAGACACCTATCCTCGTCCCTACACCCCCCACCCCCACCTGTTCTGTCTCTCCCCCTCCTCTCTCTCTCTCTCTCTCTCTCCCCCCTCAAGCTCTTTCTCTCTCCTCAAGCTTGTCGGCCTCTAAAAATACATAAAATAGTTAAATGTTTCATGGACTTTCTAATGCAAATGTGTGTATGTATAGAACTGGGTTTTCTTGTTATCCATTTCCTTGCAAATTAAGATCTGGGCATTTGACTGAAGGAGACAGGCAGTGTTTTTGGCTATTGGATTTGTCAATATAATGGTCTAATGGGATTGTAATTTAATCTCTTCAATTTTTATTGTGGATTTGGACGCTGCAAATTTGAGCTTTCACTACAAATTCTTGTAGGTTTGGACCGCTGTATATTCGGCTTCGAGGGGCTTCGATGGTCAAGACAACGAAAGAATAAGTCTGAAGACGAAAATGGCCTTTGTTGAAGGAGATGAAGATGGGTTCCAGAGAGAGTTTCGGGGAGAACGAGGGAAGAGAGAAGAGAGAGTAGAATGGATGTGATTCCACCATAACTTCAGTAAGTCTACTACGTGTTACAACTTTATTGGCGGTGTTACAACTTATTGGCAGGTGTAAAAATTAAATCCACACTCGATCAGTTTGAAGTTATTTTTTTAAAAAATTTTATACGATATATTATTATCATATTTTTATTCTATATTTATCATAATTAAATAATTATTTATTAGATTTTAATATTATTAAATAATAATAAATATGTTATATATTATTTAATATAATTAAAATAGAATAAGAATATGGCCAATACATTATCGCTAAATACAAATTATTTTCGATGGAAGAATTTCGAGCTAACCTTATCCTAAAAGGCGCGTGGTGAGTAAGATCCGACGTGGCCCCCCTTCGGGATTCCATTCAGCCAAACTCAACTCACGACCATCAAATCACTTTCTAGTGGCTCAAGCCAGCCCCCACCTCCATCCATCCCAAAACCCTAATTCCCCAAATACTTGAATATTTTCACAGCTGAATTTTTGCTTGGAATCCTTTTCATTTTCCACTTTGTTCTCGATTTTTTTTTTTCGTGTTATTTCTTTCTTTTAATGTTCTAAAACTACTATGTGGGGTGGTGGTGGAGTTGGGGGTGATATCTATTGGGGAAGAAAGGAGGAAACTGATTCTAGAGGAATCACCGTGATCTTCGCTTGGGCTTCGATTCAAGAGCGGCACTTGAAGAGCTACATCGATTTGTACGCATCCCTCGAATGGAATTGCCTCGTCTGTCATGCAGATTTTCTCAACGCGTAACTTCTCCATTTCCTTCTCCTTTTTGTTTTGTGGTTTAATTTGGTGTTGGGATACTTATTGCATTACTTCGTAGTTCTATTGAATTGGTAATCTCAGGATTTGTGTTTGACGCATTTTGAATGAGAAAGCCTCTTCTTTTCTAATGGTTGATATTTTTGCAGATTTTATCCTGAGAGGGCCATGTCGTTGGCATTTCTTGTTATCAATGAGCTTGTTGAGGTCAGTTTAACTAATATTTTACCGAATTGAGATGCATTTACATATTTCAGATAAGATTTCAACGAAAGATAGTAGATCGTTAATCTGATGCAGAATTTATGATTTGGGGCGAAATCCCTTTTTGGTTTTGGGTGTGCAGGAGCTAAGGATTAGGCCATGTCCTATAGTCTTTGTAGCGCTTTCTGGGAGTCCTAAAGCTTGCATGTACAAGATTTTTCAGGTAAATTTCAGTTGACATGATTGATATTAAGTTTTGGAAGTTGGTTCATGCAAGCGCAAGTCAAGCATTTATTATACGAGCTTAAATTGTAAGTTACCTTTTGAGTTCCGCAGTCGTAATATATCTGCCTTTCATCATCCACAGGTTATTGATGGAACATGTGGAGAGAGGTATCCGGTAGGATTGTTTCTTTGCTGTGGATATTATTCTCTGAGCATATACATCGCGTTTTGTGTGGACAATGACTACTTAATCAAGTTAACTTTATTCCTTAAAATCTTTTTGTTTCTCCTGTTTTCTGTTTTGGTCGTTGAAGGGAGAATATCAGTTGATCAGAAATTGCGTTTCTGGCCACATCTATGATTCTAGTCCAGTAGATCTTACAAGTGATTTGGGTGCACGATTCACACTACACTCCTCTCTTAGGAGAATGCCTGGATCATCGAAATTTTTTTCTTGGTTGGCAAAGGGCATTGCTTCTGGTTTGGATGCATTATATCTTACTAGATTTGAATCCCAATGCGTTGAGTATTGGCAGGCTTTGTACTCCTCTGTTGTAAGTTTTTATCATACTTTTTGCCACTAAACTTGTCCTTTCTTCATTTTCATCAGTTAATCTAACATTTCCTTCTCTTTTCTGTAGAACTTTAGCGCTCCTTTCCTTATTATATGCTCAGAAAAGGATGACCTTGCACCTTACCAAATGATCTGCAATTTTGCTCAACATTTACAAGATCTTGGGGGTGCTGTTAAGCTTGTTAAATTGAATGGTTCCCCTCACATGGGTTTGTCTCAACAATTCTTTCTTTTTCAGTACCTTCATGGTGTAGTTTTGAGTATTATTATTGGAACCTACATCACAAGGGCTTGTGAATATTTGTCTTTGCTTATAAGATCTTGAATCCAAGCACCATAACTTTAGTAGCAGCATTATTTTCCCTCTTTCACCTTGTGGCTGGTATCATAGTGATTGATACCCAAAAAATATTTGAATAAAAAGGGTGGGTGGTAGGTGCAATCCAAGCAATGTACATGGTAGAAATTAGGATGAATTTTGTTTTGACCTTTTGGATATACCTTCTTACTCTGAACAAACAGCAGCAATTTTTTACATGAAATGTTTTAGAATTTCAGATTTAATGGTCCTAATCTTCAAAAGTTCATCAAATCTTCTTCTTGTTTATTTTTCTTGAGCTTAAAAGCTCATTTAATCAATAAAATTCTATTCCTCTCATTCATAATAGATGGTGGGATGTTGGAAAGTGCATGAAAGTTTTACAAATGAAAGTAATTATCTATTTAACTCCCCATATCACCCTTAAGTTTGAATGTACCCAAAGCAGATATCATTAAGTTTACTGGTTATTTTTTACTTATAAAAAAAAGGTTTACTGGTTAATTTTGTGCTCTTTCTATATGCTAAAAAATCAGGATTTTCCTATATTGGATTTGTAATAAAGAATGGCTTTTTTAAGTGTTTCAATTTACATCTTTGTGGCTTGTATAGAACTGAACATGATCTTTACATTGTTTCAGGTCATTACAAGCATAATCCAATCCAGTATAGGGCTGCTGTGTCCAGTATGCTTGACCAGGCAGCTTCGGTTTATTCCCAAAAGATTCGACTACTGGGAGAAAGAACTAGCATGGAAGGTATGCATGATGAGATATCTGAGCTAATC
>QEOT01005996.1:1490-19482 GCA_003123785.1 Pterocarya stenoptera
TGTAGTAGGAAAAAATACTTGAAAAACCCAAATAGTGAGAAGCGTTGGGAATTTGGGAGTTTTTAGAAGGAATAGAAGGTGTCTTGTGGCCCATGGCTATTAGACCATTGGTGCTTATTAAAATAATAAGCCCATCTGGGCTAAATCGAGTCCTCCTTGGCATCTCAGTTATTATGCACGTGTGGAGTTGGTGAGAGAATTTTGACTTTCAATTCAATAATGGAGGATGAACAATCGTGCATATAGATTATGACCGAGGAGGTCCTGATGTATTACGTACGCTTCTCTTTGTCATTCTTTTTGACAACCCACCCAGCTTCTATTTCTTTCTCAGTATTGGTTATGATAGTTGATGATCTCTTGATTCCAACTACAAATTAAGAGGCGTATATGATTGCATGGAAAGTGGAAAGGGTCTTATTTTCTAGTCATCACATTCATTAGATCCACATACACAAACGGTCTGTTCTATCTATCCTACCTTGTCATGCAAGTAATTTAGTTATTTGAGAGTTGAGTATTTAGATGTTAGACTCAATTTAAAATTAGATTAAACTGAATTGATCTTAATAGAATCCAACAACCAAACAGGGCCTTTCAATAAATTAAGCTTGTGTGAGAACCACACAATGGGATCGATGCTTATAAGATCATATATAAGAAGAGATCAGGTTGACTTATTTTCAATTTGGCCGGAGCACCTACGATGATAAATGAGCAATAACATCCACACAACATATATTAAAAAATAAAAGTATTTTTATAAAATAATGTTACTTTTTATTAAATATTTTACAAAAATATCTAGCCTTTTAAAATATTGTTGTGGGAAGTGCCGTGAAATGTGAGGTACTGTTCATTTTCAAATGGTAAATGCATGGAAGCCTACAAGAAGGAGGACTGATCAGGTGGGATCCACAAATCAAGGGGTGGAGGAATACTACTCATGGCCTGTCAAGGGTCAAATAATACCATCCTTCTCAAAGTGGGTATACCGTATACTTTCCGGCCCCTAACAATAGGGAACACTATTTTTGGTCAAAATCCTTTGTTTCAGTCTTTGATCTAATCATTTAGTGGGAGCTTATCTTAGCTCAATTTTCTCTTTTCAAAAATCTCCGCAAGTCATGTCCAATCATGGTACAGCTTACACCATATTACTTAATAATGAGTACCAATTTATGTGTATTAAACACGTTAAAATGNTTGCTTATCGAAAGGAGTACGTATAACTTCATACATATATATAAGAGCTAGTTCCCCATATATATATATATATATATCATGTTGTTTTCGGCTTTTTCTAAATTGATCCTATTGATTAATTATATATATATGTTTATATATAATGTATAAATCAGCTTGATTCTGCTAATTCAAATGTCAGTATCTTATTCAAAATCCTGATTTATCTAGTCCGGTGTTTGAAATATTATTATTCAGAAAACGTATAAAATTACTTGGAATGATCATGTTAATTATGAGTTTATTGATATATTATGAAGAAAGGCACTGCATTTTGGGAAGAAACAAGGAAATTGTGGTGGTAATGACAGATTAGATATATAAAACTTATAAATACAATATTATTTAAGATTCGAGAATAATAATAAGAGTAACAGCTTTGCTACAGGTACCCGGCGTTGGGTACCTGTTGCGGAATCGGCTGACGTGGTTAATGCCACGTCAGCCGATATTATTATTAATTAAAAAAAAACTACTGTGATTTCACCCATCTCAGAGTCAAAATCGATCTGAGAACTACTGTGATATTATTATTATTATTATTGTTCTTCTTCTTCTTCTTCTTCTTCTTTAAAAAAAAAAAAAAAAAAAAAAAACAACTGCAATTTCATAAAACCAAACCTATCCCAGAGCCAAAATCGGTCTCTTGTTTTTTTTCTATTCTTGTTTGAAACTTATGCCCAGTGGATGGAAGACCCAAAATCAACGATAGAATCACCTTGCGTAAGAAGAAGACCCAAAATCTGATTTTAGTGTCATTGGTTTGCCCAAAATCTGTCGTTAATGTTCATATATTCAAACTAGCTTAAGTTTTTGCCCAATCTGAATGTATGTCGTTGAGTTGACTTCCAAAATAAGAAGAAAACCCAAAATCACCGAATCTGAGAAGAATCAACCTGTGTTTGTCTTCATTGGCAGACGAAGAAGATAAGACGAAGGGGAGTCTATCAGTTGAGGGCTCTTGGTCGTTGGCGTCTGTGATGAAGACGAAGGGGAGTCTATCTATAGCTGCTTCTACACACTGCAAATGAAAGGTTGCCGTTTCTGGCGTCCACGTGGAGGCCGTGTACGCGGGAGGTACCCCTCTCGGGTGCAAATAGAGTTTTTGTAAGAGTAATACTACTCTTCCCGCTCGGAGTCCCGCTTGGGGCTCCTGCTAGGATTTATTTTTATTTTTTTTTCTTGATTAAGAAAATAATTTTTAATATAGATGTGATATTTTTTATTTTTTAAAAATATTAAAAAATGTATGTTGAAAATGAAATAAAAAAACATATAAATTAACACTAGCGGGACTCCGAGCGGGAGCCCCAGTGGTGTCCCTAGAACGACTCTAATAATAATATTATGATTTGAACTCTTCTTCGATCTGCTCATATATATTCTGTTATTACGTAAGATGAATAAAATAATTAGACTTGTAATATTGTGAGCCATTTAATTGGGGATATTTTTGCTATTTTTTAATGCCAATTTCTTTGCAGCAGCAGCAGTACTACTGCGACAGATCATGCACAAAGGCCTGACTTTAGTTTTTGTTAATGAGAACCGATCGAGATTATTCAAAGTACTACTAATATTCAAAGTCGACGTTCGATCTTCCACATGAAATGCCAGGATTAATATAAATGTAATTAAGTGTATTTATTGACTTCTTGAATTTTTAAATATGAATAATTAGCCGATTGAGAAAAGACTTGAATTAAATATATAGAATAATGGGAAACAAATCATCATGCATATATATTTTAATTTACTGCCAATTTTATTTTGAAAAATGATTTCTTAAATATTAATTATAATGAGTAATCAATTAAGGAATATCGATCCGGCCAAGCCATGGTGATCACCAGCTAGAGATTTTGAGGCTGCATGGTGTACTAGTACTTACAATTAGGTCCATTAGTTTTTTCCTATTAAATATATTGTCTAATAAATAAATAAATAAAAAGGTTAGGTAACATGGCCCAGCTTGGAAAACCCTCGCATTTTTGGAGCTTGCTTGGTGCTATACTTGGTCAAATGAAATATCCTGCAGATATCTTTGAAACTTCTAGTATTGGTACTGCATGGACTAAAAGAATAAGATAAAACAGATCAAGAGCTTTGACTTGTCGAGCTGCTGATCTCCAAATCTTCACCAGCGATCACGGAAGAAAAGGACTTCACTGCATATACAGAACCTGTAAACATGCACATCAAGATCAATATCATCTATTTATAATGCCACTCTCCAAGCCTAGATCAGAAAAATCTTGCATATTTGTTTTTTTAAACCAAATTATAAGCAAGCAAAAGCTGCCGAAGGCCCATTAATCTTACCTGTTTTCTCTATAGGAATCTTTGGTCATCGTCCCGACCTTGTGGGAAACCAAGATCATGCTGCCCAAGGCCTTCTTCCCTCTTTCTCTGATCACGATCATCACCTTCTTTTCTTTTTCTTCCCATGTTGCTCCTGTTTCAGCCTCTTCAACAGCCCAAGGAAGAGCAGAAGCAGAAGCACTGCTCAAATGGAAAGCAACCCTCCAAAACCAAACTCAATCTCATCTATCCTCATGGACCCTTTCTCGTAGCAACGCAACCTCAACTTCAAGCCCATGCATGAGTTGGATAGGGATCGGTTGCAACGATGTGGGAAGTGTCACCCGCATAAACCTAACAAGCATCGGTTTGATAGGTACGCTTCGTTACTTCAACTTCACATCCTTCCCTAACCTAAACAGTCTTGATCTCCACTATAACTTGCTATTTGGAGAAATCCCTTCTCGTATCAGCAACCTTTCCCAACTCTCTGTTCTAAATCTGGGTTCCAATCAATTCTCTGGAATTATTCCTCTGGAAGTAGGAAAGTTGATGAACCTCAATGTATTAATCTTCTCAAATAACCTTCTTCAAGGCTCTATTCCTTCCAATATAGGACACTTGACCAATCTTTCAGTCCTAAACCTTGGAAGCAATCATCTATCTGGCTCCATCCCACCTGAACTTGGCAAGTTAAAATCTCTCACTCAGCTTCGCTTGAATTTGAACAACCTGACTGGTTCAATTCCAGCGTCTTTGGGTGATTTGATTGGCTTGAAGGTCTTGTCCCTCTATGGAAACCAGTTGTCTGGTCCATTACCTGTTGAGATCAATAATCTCACCAACTTGACATTATTCTTCTTGTCGAACAACAGCATTTCTGGATTTTTACCGGAAAATATATGTCATGGTGGCATACTTGAAGATTTTTGTGCAAGCAACGATCGTTTTGTAGGTACTGTTCCTAAAGGCTTGAAAAACTGCACAAGCCTAACCAGACTCCGACTTGATAGGAACGACCTCATTGGGAATATATCTCAAGACTTCGGTATATACCCAAAACTTGATTACGTTGATTTGAGCTACAAGAAGTTTCTTGGCGAGATTTCTTCAAACTGGGGAAAGTGCCAACTTCTGACGAGCTTAAAAATCTCCAATAATCAAATTACTGGAGAGATCCCCCCGGAGCTTGGAGAATCTACTCTTTTGCATGTGATTGACCTTTCTTCGAATAATCTTGTGGGAAAAATTCCTCATGAATTGGGGAAGCTAAAATCATTGTTCAACTTGACTTTGAGCAACAACAATCTTTCTGGCACTATTCCTCCAGAAATCGGAACTGATCTACCAGATTTGACGTATCTTGACCTGGCAGCAAACAACCTAAGTGGTCCAATACCCAGACAGCTTGGTGACTGCCAGAAAATGCTGTACTTAAACTTGAGAAACAATCATTTTAGTGAAGGCATCCCCATCGAAATCGGCAATTTGTTGTTCCTGCAAGTTCTATTAGATCTGAGCAGGAACTCACTAACCGGGGAAATTCCATGGCAACTTGGGAACCTGGTCAAACTGGAAATTCTGAATCTTTCCCACAATGATCTTAGTGGTTCCATCCCATCTTCCTTCGATAATTTGCAGAGTATGAGGTTGGTTGATTTATCCTACAATGACTTGGAGGGTCCGATTCCTAACAACAAAGCCTTTGAAGATGCGAGGAGCGAAGCATTTAGTCATAATAAAGGCTTGTGCGGGAACCATACTGGATTGATGAGTTGTCATCCTCCTGTGAAAGATGCCAAAGGTGGTGATGATCATGTAGCCCTTTTGGTTATCATCCCTATACCTGTTGCTGTATTCTTTTTTACCACCATAACTGGTATGATTTATATACTGAGAAAAGGAAGTAAAAAGAAAGGCAACAAACTAAGGGATTCACATCAAGAAAATGTATTTTCAATCTGGAGCTATGATGGGAAATTAGTGTTTCAAGACATTAAGGAGGCGACTGAAGGTTTCAACACCAAGTACTGCATCGGAGTAGGAGCAACCGGAAGCGTTTATAAAGCAGAAATGTCATCGGGCCAGGTTGTAGCCGTGAAGATACTGCAGCATGCAATGTTGGAAGAGCGCAAGAGTTATGAAAGTGAGATTCGGGCACTGACAAAGATACGCCATAGAAACATCGTAAAGCTTCATGGTTTCTGTTCACATGCTCAGCAATCGTTTTTGATATATGAATACTTGGAGAGAGGGAGCATGGCTAAAATCCTTAGCAATGTGGGAAAATCAAAGGAATTAGATTGGATCAAACGAATAAACATCGTTAAAGGGTTTGCTAATGCTCTCTGCTACATGCATCATGATTGCAGGCCGCCGATAATTCATCGAGACATCTCGAGCAACAATCTATTGCTGGATACAAATTATGAAGCTCATGTGTCTGACTTTGGCACTGCAAGAGTTTTGAAGCTTGATTCATGTAACTGGACAGGACTTGCTGGAACATATGGATACATTGCTCCAGGTAATTCATTTTGTTATATAATGGATCGTCTCAGTATTTAAATCCATCAAATTCTTTCAAAAATCTAATTTTTTCCTTTCCTTTCTAAATTTTGTAGAGCTTGCTTACACGATGAAGGTAACTGAGAAATGTGACGTGTATAGCTTTGGGGTAGTGACGCTGGAAATAATTGCGGGACATCATCCTGGAGAGCTGATATGCTCTCTTTCAAGTAGTACTTGTTCAATGTCATCTTCTTCATCACCAACATCGCCTTTTTCGCCTGCATTCAATCCCCACAGTATGCTACTGAAGGATATGTTGGACAAGCGTATAGCAACTCCTGAGGCCGAAATGGCTGATGAAGTGATCACAATTGCTAAACTGGCATTCTCATGTATTAATGCAAATCCAGATATGCGGCCAACCATGGAGCGTGTATCTCAAGAGCTATCAACTCGTAGGCAATCCTTCTCTGAGTCATTTGACATGGTCACATTAAGACAGCTGATGAATCCTGATCGTGAGGATTGACACAGGCCAGCAAGATCAGGAAGCCCGGCCCTCTAAAATGCCTACAGTACTATATATATGCATCATGCATGTACGCAACTTATAAGTAAACTTATTAATTATTAACACAAGATCAGGAGACGTACTTATCTGCATATATATTTTATGTATAATAAAGATNGCGCAAGAGTTATGAAAGTGAGATTCGGGCACTGACAAAGATACGCCATAGAAACATCGTAAAGCTTCATGGTTTCTGTTCACATGCTCAGCAATCGTTTTTGATATATGAATACTTGGAGAGAGGGAGCATGGCTAAAATCCTTAGCAATGTGGGAAAATCAAAGGAATTAGATTGGATCAAACGAATAAACATCGTTAAAGGGTTTGCTAATGCTCTCTGCTACATGCATCATGATTGCAGGCCGCCGATAATTCATCGAGACATCTCGAGCAACAATCTATTGCTGGATACAAATTATGAAGCTCATGTGTCTGACTTTGGCACTGCAAGAGTTTTGAAGCTTGATTCATGTAACTGGACAGGACTTGCTGGAACATATGGATACATTGCTCCAGGTAATTCATTTTGTTATATAATGGATCGTCTCAGTATTTAAATCCATCAAATTCTTTCAAAAATCTAATTTTTTCCTTTCCTTTCTAAATTTTGTAGAGCTTGCTTACACGATGAAGGTAACTGAGAAATGTGACGTGTATAGCTTTGGGGTAGTGACGCTGGAAATAATTGCGGGACATCATCCTGGAGAGCTGATATGCTCTCTTTCAAGTAGTACTTGTTCAATGTCATCTTCTTCATCACCAACATCGCCTTTTTCGCCTGCATTCAATCCCCACAGTATGCTACTGAAGGATATGTTGGACAAGCGTATAGCAACTCCTGAGGCCGAAATGGCTGATGAAGTGATCACAATTGCTAAACTGGCATTCTCATGTATTAATGCAAATCCAGATATGCGGCCAACCATGGAGCGTGTATCTCAAGAGCTATCAACTCGTAGGCAATCCTTCTCTGAGTCATTTGACATGGTCACATTAAGACAGCTGATGAATCCTGATCGTGAGGATTGACACAGGCCAGCAAGATCAGGAAGCCCGGCCCTCTAAAATGCCTACAGTACTATATATATGCATCATGCATGTACGCAACTTATAAGTAAACTTATTAATTATTAACACAAGATCAGGAGACGTACTTATCTGCATATATATTTTATGTATAATAAAGATCGATCATATATAGTTTTGTTAGTGATGATGATGATCTTCTATATATATATATATATAATACTTTCACGTACGTCTGATCATATGAACAGAATATTGGATTTATGCATAATCTTTGTCATAAATTCTGATTCTTGTGGATGATCCTGATCCATTTGCAGGGATGTCTGAAATTAATCTGCTAATTGTCGTTAGGTCTTCCGGACAGAAGTTTCCGCGTGCCGAGCACATATATGATACGTACTGGTAATAGATCATAAGCTTCCATACAACACGTAATAATACCATTTTAATTAATTAATTTGATAGCTTCCAATATATATTGCCTACGGCTGCACCGAAAAACAAAATTTAGGCTTAATTATTGCATTACAAAGCCCGGCTGCCTCTTTTTTTCCTTGATCTCCTTCTTCTTCTTTGTTTTTGTAACACTGAAGGTGTGAATCCATTGAATTACACACCCATGCACCCTTTGTAAACTTTTCTCCTAGCTAGGGAAATAATATCTGGTTTGCTAGATGCATTTTCGCTGTCATTTCAAAATAAATTAATAATAATAATAATAATTAAAAAAAAAAGCTAACAAACTAATTTTCCACATTATTATTTGACTTTGAATTAATAATAGAGAAATGTTTTAGCTATAGTCACGAAAATAAACTCACAAACTAATGTGTCTTAATATTGTGGCACGTTAGATTATACAGCTACTTTTATTGTAAAGTAGATATATATAACGTGTACAGCCACATTATCAACCACGTCAACTTTTCTATTTTGATCTTCTTTTCATGGATCGATAAAGGAATTTGGTCATGATATATTTCATTCCGAATAATCTTCCCTAGCTCACATGAGCTCATTATAATTTCACAAACCAATTACATGCATGACAATAATATTCGATCGATCGTTATGAGTAGTACTTAGGATAAATGATCATAACATTGATCTATAGTCGTTAAAGGATTCAATTTTCCATTACTACATATATTTCTTATCACAATAGCTAGAATAAGTGACTAACAAATACGAGAATTAAATTAAAACCACTCAGCTAAACAAAAAATGTAAGTTCAAAACTACTGAAATTAACACGTCATACATATATATATATATATATATGCAGTATGGAGATGTGCCAGTAGTACTCTAATGGTTGAGCAAACCATAACCTTGTGAATATCCTCCATTTTTTTCGATAGCATAAATAGATTATTAATTAAGACAATCTCGAACCATGAAAAATTATGATGTAAAAAATAAGGAAGAAAATCGTGACCATACATAAGTGGAGATAACTTTAAGATCGTAAGTTTGAGCCCCACTAAAAGTTGAAGAGTTCAATGTGCAAATGGGGGAAAGAGTTCATTTTTCCATTACTAGGTCAAATATAACGTGCATGTGAGGTTGATTCTGAAAGCCTTTGATCTATCGGTTTCAGACAGGATCGATATTAATGTAGCTGGTCGAGTGCCGGTCCCTCCAATTACCGACGTTTTGTTTGACTTACTGATCAGTGATCAGTAGTAATCATTGACGTTCGAGAAACGAATCCAGCTACTTGCTAATTTTGATCAATATCAGGGGAGTAGTAGTCCAACTTACTTTTGATGGTGGCCTTCGTGCTCGAGTAGTCAAGGGACCAGCGCCCATATATATAAATATATATATATATAGGTACTACTGAAGGTGCGATATATCGAAGCATAAAATTCAAAGTCCCGATCGATGTGAATCATCATATAAATCTATATATATATATATAGATATTATTAATGTGGGCTATGTGCCTTTTGCAAAGTCTACATTTTGCTCCACTAGTTCTTCATGAGACACTGATGATCTTGTCGTTATTCCATTGATTTTTTAAGACATATATTACTGGAGCTGATCATAAACACATCACTATATATTGAATAAAAAAAATCTCTTGATTGCATCGATCTGCATATATTCTACTTACCCAAATTACCTAATTATGAATGGATGATGATAAAGATGAAAACATATATACATCTTTTTTTGAGAATTTCCAACCACTTTCTTGAAAAAGTAAAAACATATATATTATTATAAGTACTAGAGTCGTCTTAATATATGATTAGAATCATGACTCTGATGATCAGTTGTACGTACAAGTTAGCTAGAATATTTAATAATTATATGCATGCTTTTGAATGAATTAATAAGCTCCTTAAAAGTCCTAATTATGAGAATTAGGACAATACTTAATTAATTCGTTTCTTTTTAAACAATACTAATTATAAACACCACAAATATTGATGAGGCATGCAATTTAATCATGACGGAAAATAATACTATTCCCCTTAAATTTGTCTTCTTATTTTGAACGTTCATGTATTTTATTTTATTTTTACTTAATGGTTAAGAAAGTAACTATTAGTATATTAGTTTTTTTTTTTTTAAAAAATGTTTAAAGATATTTTTAAGATATTTTTTAAAAAAATTAAAAAAATACAATTTATACTAAGGGACACATCAAGTGGACAATTTTGGATGGCATGGTAGCACTACCCAAACATGAATTCCAGAAGCAATTATTTCTTGTCAAGACAAATTAAGAGATATATCACGCGGGAGGAACAGAGGTAGCCCAAGAAAAGGTCAAGAAAATGGACCTTATTTTCAACTTCTTCCCCTCATTCGGCCCATGCATCAAACCTTTGACTATGGATGGGAAAATGGGTTCAAGCTAGCCTAGCTAGAGGATAGAGATGGACACTGATCATGAAGAGGGACCCCTCCAATTCTAGCCAAGAGATGCAGGGACGGTTCCCAATTTGACCGGTAACCACAAATGCCCCACAATATATACGCACCAATCACTTCCTTTGATTTCCTTGTTTTGCTTGTTTGGTCTCCTTTCTATCACCCACGATTGTCAAAGCGTCTATATTCTTGTCGGGGTCGAGTTTAGACACTTGGAATTTTTGAAATAAATCATTCGGGTACCGTTGATTGTTGATATCCTTTAGTCTCTGCCCAAGTCTACACACAAAGATTGACCTGAGGCACCAAGATGGCGATTCTCTGACCTCTGAGAGTACAGATTCTAAACTAAGAAAAAGAAGAACTTGTAGAAAGAAAGACTAAGAAAGACATAAAGCACAAGTTGAGCTTTGAAGAATCCATGCTTGTGATTGGGTCCTATAAAGTAAACGCAAGCAATAAGCAAGAGAAGCAACCTTTTCCAAGTAAAAAAAAGCAAGACAATGTTATCTGCAGAAGAGGGGCGAAGACGTTGTGAGGGAGAAATAACTTATTTGTATTTCAAAAAAAGAGAGAGAGAGAGAGACAAAAGCTACAAGACTAGAGTGAAACCAAAAAAACAAATCCCATTGCAAGGAGCTCAAGTGCTCCATCTTGTAATCTCATCCATGTTTACATAGGATTTGCCCAGGTCGGACTTGTTGCAGCTAGGCGTAATCCTTAAAGTCGAACCATGCCAATGTTGTCTCCTTTATTTCTTTTTATTTTTCATCATTAATGTGATGAAAGTTTTGTTCTTCCGTTATCTCCAAGCCATCTGGCCGCCATTGACCGTCAAGTCCAAAACTCGATATCAACAATAGAAAATATTTTCCGGTAGAAAATGTTTTATGCCAAAACAAGTACAGCCCAAAAGACCATTAACATAAGCAAGAAATAAGCACTTTCAATGAATTCACTTTAGTCTTCCTTTCATCAACAACAGTCAATTCAACTCGTATATATCAAGTAATTGCTAATTAATAATCCGTGTGAAAACAAAGTATTTAGCATCTAAAAGAGTACAGATGTTCAACGTTCCTGTGAATTTACATAGAACATAGGTAACACAAACTATGCTCGGAAGAGCACGATTTACCCGTGTGTAGAATGTGAATCTTTTCCACCAAGTGTTTGAATAATAGCTTCCAAGAGTTTAATGTCCTTATCACGCTTTGAGATTTCATCCTGCCTTGCACGCAACTCTTCCATGTGTAGCTCAAATACCTCTGCAGCCAACAACAATGGGCTACGTGAAATTTTATTTTGGGGGTAATTGCACTGATAAACTCCAGAAATGGACAATAATTTAAACACATTTTGAAATTTCAATAGCATCAATTTGCACCCCCGACTTTTAAACCATATATACATGTTTCTATCGATTGAAGCATTTACATTTTCTAACCTAAGCAATTGTATTTGAAACATAATTAGAAAAATTTCCAACCAACCATTTGGAGACTATCAATTTCTGATACATTGCCAAAGTGTTGTAGCCCAAAGGGTTTGGTAAACTTTGGTTAACTGAGCAGGGGCAGGACGGACACAGTATTTTTGTCTTGGTGAATTTCAGGGAAGAAAGGCTACCCAGACCTGGATTTACAGAGGATATCGAGAGGGAAGTCATTTAGGCAGGGCAGGGAGGGGGAAGGAGATGCTCACTCTGTAACATCCTTTGCCATCCACCAATTGCCATCTGGCTCATTACAATGAGAACTTAGATGAAGTACTCCAGGCCTTACTTACCTCATTCATCCTTAATCAATTGACAGATTCGGAAACAAAAGAGCACTAATCATTTTCCTCCATGTATGGAGCAACAGTTGAGGGGCTATCATGTTATAACCCAGCCAGTTATCTCAGGATTAGGATGTGAAAATTATTGAATGCGATTACTACAAGACAGTTTGTGTATCAGCATGCCTCAATCTTTTATCAAGGAACTTCAATGTTAATATAAGAAAAAATGGTTCACAGTTTGAAGAGAGCCTTTTAAATGCATGTGCACGAGGTGGAGGGAGGGGGTGGGTAAGTAATTCCCAGTTTATTGTTCTTGTTAATCTATTACAAGGAGAATGGGATGACTTGGATACAACATACTTGTGGTGTTCTCAAGCTCTTTTGTAACCTCTTGTGCATGTAATTCAGCAGCTTTCTGAGCTGCTTCAGCCTGACGTTTCTCAGAACGAGCATGAGCAGCAGCTGTAATGGCCGCATCAAGTTCTCTTTCCAAAGTCTCTACCCTTTGTTCAAGAACCTAGAGAGACAGTGTAGACAGCAATATGTAAGATTCCTGAAACTGCGATATGTAAGTTTCATGAAAATGCATAAGTAGTTCTTGCAGCTATTTGTGGAAGACAAACATGTGTATGCTACCAATGCATAGTAATAAATAACATGCAACAAAATACCATGAACCCAATACAAATATAAGGAAGATCCAATAAAAATTGCTTGTAAATCCTATCGTTGAGAGTTGTTGGGGCCATTAGATCCTTCTAACCATTTTGAATCATTAGGGTAATGGTAACACACTAGTTGATACACGAAGACGTTCAGGTTCAAGGATCTCTTTCAACTAAAAAGAGGGTGATCTTGAGAGGAAAAGAGGGATTTTGAGAAAAATGGTCATTGAGAGAGTAACTGGGATCAGTCCCACCAAAATAAGCCAAAGATTCACTCAAATACCAATCCAGATCATCCCAAAACCGAAACTGAACTACATCCCACCAAAACGTTTGTCTTAATTCTTAATAAATTCATACATTTGCTATATTACCGATGCATTTTCTTCAGTTGCTGTCGCCATCAATTAAGTGACAGATCATTTGGGCTGGGTTTATTTTAAGTTTTGATACGTCCAAAAAAGTGATTGGATAATCCTATAAACCTAATGGCGTATAAATGAATTGATTTGAGTGTATGAATATAGCGAATTAACAACGACACATACAAAGAAGTTTAGTGCGTGGACTTGATTAAACCAAATACATGCGTATCTCTCGAATCTCGATTACGAAATCTGACGCGTCATGGACCGAGTATTATCAAACAATCTATAACTACTCAATTCATCTACATCATCCATAACTCGTACATCAATCAAAACCTGGGACTCATATCCATGAAAGCTATGGGAAACAACTAGAGAAAGAAAGAACCAAACAAAAAAACAGTTTGTAAAACCAACGAAGTCAATAATTACTATCAACATGAACATGGATTCGCCTTTCTTCCGCAAATACAGCTCAAATCAAACAGAATCACGCAATTTCTTTAAAAAATGAAAGAAAAACAGGACAATAAAGAATGGGATGAATTGGATCGCAAAAGCAAAGTCCAAATAAAGAGTGACCAACCTTGATGGTACGGGCTTGTTCGGAGCTGAGAGACGCTTTGGCAAAGGTCTCTTCGTCGACAAAGACGGCTTTCTTGAGGAGTAATTTCTGAAGTGACTCCAGATTCGAAGCCATCTCCGTCAGATTGGTTATGGCTCCCGTCCATCTCTCGGTTCCTTTGCTCTTCTCCTCCGTTGCCATGTTTCTCAGATCCCTTGGAAAATAGCCATAGCAGCAAGCTTTATTGGGCTTTACAAGTTTCTATTGGGCTACGCTTTTCTATCGTGGGCCATAGAGATTCACATCCCATAATAAATAAGAGAGGATATAGGCCGTATTGATTTTTCATAGGCCCAGTGTATAGCTTATTACGGATCTAGACAACGAGCGGAATAATAAAATAAATATATTTAAATATATTTTTTCTTAATGCTATATACAATTTTAGAGTGTACAGACACTACTTTTCTTTGAAAAAAATAAAGTTTATCATTAAAAAAATAATTTTTTCATGTTGAGTCTCGAGTTTACCCAATTTTTTAAGAGAACTATTACATGCAGAAAGGGATTACACAAAAACAAACTTACAAACTTATATGGTTTCATGAGATTCATTAGATCAACTTTTCAATAAAAGTAACTTTACAATATGACGTACCACATTAAATCACATCAATTTATGAGTTTATTTTTATACAATCATTTTGTGTCTAAAAAGGAATTCTGCCACAATGCTGCCAAAAAAATTATTATTTATTTAAAAAATTATCCACCGTTAAGAGTGGGTAGAAAGGCCAGGCAAGTCTTTAAAGTATGTTTCTGAATCATTTTGTGAGAGATACAATATTACAGTTATGGGTGTAACCGGTTCGGTTCGGTCTGGTTTTGGACAAAATTTAGGATCGAACCAGTATAACCGGTTTTGCATTTTTCAAAACCAATTACGCACTGGTTATCCTCCTAAACCGGTACTTCCAGTTTTACCGGTTTTCAGTCTAGTCCAGTCCTGTTTTAATCATCTACCATAAAAAAATTCTGCTATAAAAAAAATTGCTCCCATGTAAAAAATCTGCTACCATAAAAAAATCTGCTATAACAAAAAAACTATTATAGAAAAATCTACTATAAAAATATAAAATCTGATATTAAAAAAAAATTGTAACAACAAAATAAACCCTAAATCAGAATCTCATTAAAGTTTTTACAATATGCAGTTATGCACATATTGATACCACTATACCAATTCACAAAAAATACACACAAAAAAAGAATGATCAACCAAAACTGACTTTTTTTATAAGTGTTCAATGGACACCAAATAAATTGATATAAAGGAATCTCAAGTACATGAATTGCAACGACAAGCCAAAAGGGCAAAGTACCTAGCTTCTTGTTACATAGCACAAGAGAAAAGCTTCTGGATTCCTTATATTAATACACATAGAACAAAGATTAATAAAGAAAGAAGAATCATCAATGCAATAACAGAAAATTCAAATAGAGAATACACACAATGCAATAAAGATCATAAAAAATACACACAAAAATAATACACTCAAAATACACACATAAATAAATTCAAATAGAGAATAACACAATGCAAAAAAAAAAAAAACCATTGTAATGATTCAAGAACACACAAGAAAACCAAACCAATATAATCACTGATTGACATCCATGCAACCCAACAAAAATTATTAGGTTCAAATCTACTAACAGATATATATATATATATAAATGAACAAACAAACAAAATTACCCACTAAAACAAAAATAAAAGAAATCAAGTTATTTGTAATTGGACGGGAAACTATACATGTTCATCCTTGATGGGGAGCTATACCACATATATAAACCATAAAACCTAAAATATAAAATTATACCTTCTACAATTATAAAATACAGATAGTTTGATGGGGAGCTATATAAAAAAAATCATAAAATATAAATCCTAATAAGATTTCGAAATCTGTAAAAAATCCTAAATCTCAAATCTGTAAATTCGATAAAAAAAAACCTTAAATGAAATGAATCAATTAGCAATGAATTGAAACATTGTAATGATTCATGAAGTAAATGTAAGATTTTAGAAATTAAAAAGCAGATATATGTTCACATACCGATTAGCTCACCGAGAGAGGGGAAAACAATATATGTGATTCTGTAGCCTCGAGAACAACTGGAAGTAGAGGAGAACAGAACGGACCAATAGTGTCTATGGCGAGGGGCTGTTGAGGCGTGAGAGAGGGGTTGAGTGTGAGAGACGGTTGTGGAGGCTACAAAATCGCAGAGAGGCAGATAGTGAGGAAGAGAGGGGCGCCGACGGAGGGACTGGAGGAGGCGATGGAAGCTGTTACGTGCGGCGCAGTTCCACTTAACAGAGGCTTTGGAGGAGCTAGGCTACTGGTTCCTGGAGAGGCGCCGGGGGGGGGGGGGGGGGGGCAGCACTAGGGTTTTTTATGGGAGTAGGGCTACTCTGCCACCCCACCCTTATGCCCAGTTTTTTTTCTACATTTAAAGAATTATAAAAAAAATCTCAATACACTTAAAACCACTTTCTTAATCACTAAGTATTAAAAAAAAAAAAAATTTGCCCAGCAGTCAAGTTGGGCGGTGAAGTTGGGAGGGCAAACTAGTGTTTCTCTCTTTAGAGAGGGGGTGAGAAACGCAAGTAAAGTGATAGAGAGGGGGGTTTGGGGGGAACGAAATTTGAGGAGTTTGGGGAAATGACACCGTTTCTTATAGTGATTTAATACCATATAATACTATATATATATCTATAGTTACATATATTTTGTATAGTGATTTAACCTATTAAAAAAAATTGTTATAGACTTATAGTGATTTACTGATTTATATGTAATACTATAGTATATTAGTATAGTATTAGTTATAGTTATTTAATATAACTATATTAGTATAACTATAACTATAGTCTATCTTAGACTATGAGTATTAGTAATTTAGTATATATATATATTTCGTATTAGTTATAACTTATAGCTATATAATATATCAGACAATATAATAGTATTGATATTAGATTATCAGTATAATTATAAACTTATAGTGATTTAGTATAACTATATCAGTATAAGTATAACAATAGACTATAGTCTATATTAGACTATTAGTATTAGTTATAAACTTATATATTAGTATAGTTATATAAATTATTAGACTATATAATAATATTAATATTAGATTATTAGTAAAGCTATATATTAGTATATATTAGTATTAGTTATAAACTATATATTAGCATAGCTATATAATATATGATCCATTAAATTTTCATTTTTAAGATTAAAATTTTATTTTAATATTTTATAATAACATTATCTTATATATAATTATATTAATAGCATATGATCAAACAAATTACAAATGTTCATATTTTGATTGACATTTTATGTTATAATTTATTAATTATAATATGAAATTATTTCATATATGATATATAATTATATATATTATATATAAAAATTTCACATATAATTATACATGATATATAAAACTTAATATATTAATATATAAAAAATATTTTGTATAATTTTAATTTTATATAAACCTTATATATAAAATATTATTTTTTATCAACCAGTCTGGTCTGAAAAATCTTAAAACCAGAACCGAACCAGTTCTGGCCAGTTTATACCTTATAAGAACCGATTTCGATCCGGACTGATTTAAAACTAATCAAAATGTTTCGATCCGATCCTGACTATATTACTGATTTAAATTTACATCCCTAATTACAGTCTCGAGAGAGAAGGCAGAAACGGAGTTAAAACTTAAAATATAGATGAGGGAACTGAAGGGCCGAGGGTGCTTTACGACCAAGCCATTTTAAGAATTGATCCCTCGTTGCTTTTACATGGTGCTCTGCAGCTAAACAGAGTAGCTTCATTCCAAATATGTCCTTTTCGACCAGCCGTTTGTGCCACAATTATCATGGGCGTCTGGACACAATAAAGGACGTTCCACGTCTGATCTTGGTTCTTTTTCCAACTTTTAACCCTTTCCTCTTTCCAACTTTACCCTCTGTACTATGCTCTGTTACATT
>QEOT01005997.1:4931-19123 GCA_003123785.1 Pterocarya stenoptera
CTGATAAAAATACTTCCTGTAATTTGGAAAGGGATAAGATTTAGATTTAGCTAATACCTATCAAACTCTTGTATTAATGCTCTTTTACTAATGAAGTCACTTTAGAGATAAAAAAGAAGCTAATTTGGTGCCTCTTACTCGTCTTGTGGCAATGAACATTTACTACACAAAATGGTTTCCTGTTCATTATAACATACATCTAATCTTATCATACAAAATGGTTGGAGAGCAGAACCGTGGTGGGAGGCAAACAATGAAGGAACCACCAAGTTCATGTAGGTCATAGTCATACACCTTGTCTCGTTTGTTTGTAAAACTCAGATGAAATTAATTCAATTCAGTCTAATTTTAAGTTAAGTTTAACATCTAAACATTCAACTCTTAAATTACTAAACTCATTTCAACTCAAAATCTTTTTATACATGAGATCCATAATTTTTTTAACTTAACACATCTTTATACATAAAACTCGTAATTTTTTCAATTTTTTGTAAATAATATTACATTTATCTTAACATTCAAATATATTTATAAACTTATTTTAAATTAAATCTATATAATTCACTCTATCTATTCAACTTACTAGTATTCTGGCTCAGCTCGGCATGAAGCTGGCATTTAATGTCGCAGCTGTAAAGCAAAAGCACCTTCAATGGTTCTCTACACCGGACAATATATACTATCACAAATCAGAGAAATAATTGTACAGTTGCGTATCAACTTGCATCTGCCATCCTTTTTGAAAACTTACGTACAATAATAATAATTATTTATAATATTATTATTATAAAGCTAGTTACAGCAGCACTGGGCCGTGTGGCCTGTTGGTAATGGGTTATGTGTACTATACAAAGCTATGAATAGCAGGCGATTAGCTAACTTGTGTATTATAGACGTAAAATATTTAATTAAATAAATTATAATATAAATTCAAAATTTAATTTAGAATTTTTATTACGTTGTTATGTAAAATTACCACCTATCTACAAATTTAAATTGATGAAAAAAATAAAGTTAATTATTTATATTATATTTTTATTATTGGAAAGAGTATGTCACCCAAAAATGAATAAATCTACCCAACCTCCGGAGGTTCATCGCACACCACACTCTTCTGACCACATCACAGTTTTTGTCCTCACCCCGCACTCCCTCCCAAGCACCCCTCAGAGTCACTCTTCTCCCTCATCCCTCACACGAGTGTGTTCAGCAACCCCACTACCTTCTCTCTTTCACGTCGTCGTCTCGCCAAGCTCCCATGAAGAACAACCTCGACGCTCTTCCTCTACCAGTCGAAACCTCTGTCCAGTCAAGTTTCGACGACAACCAACTGCTGAGATCTGCTGAGTGTTTATTTACCGATTGTGTTTGGATCTATTTTTTTTTTCATTTTCTTATCTTTTCAATTTTACAGATTGTATTTTCAATTTTACAGATTATTTTTAATTTTATACCGATCACAATTTGTTATTTGTTTAGAGATTCTATTTTCAAATTTTTTTATCTTCAATTTCTACCAAAAGACATATGAGATTATTCATACCCAACGTCTCTTCTCAAATCCTCTGAAGTATTTTTTAGTTTTTACATATACATATGTATTATTGGAAATGTTTTTACATATACCTAGTGTCTCTGATTTCTGAAGAGCCGAAGAAGAATGTGGGGGGTCTGCAGAAGCGAAAGAAGAAGAACGCGGGGGCTGGGGAAATTGAAATAAATCTGGGACCAAAATGCACCTTCCTCGCACGTTTTGTTAAAAAAAAAAAAAAAAGAAAGCCACGTAGGCTGGAGTGCGGTAGTTGCGTGAACAGTGGGTGGCTGTGTAGTAAAGCTCCCCAAAAATTACAAGCAAAATAGCAGAGTATTTAATTATTATAATTTTTTAAATTTTTATATAAAATAAAATAAAAAATTTAATTTTTTTAATTTTAAAATCAAAAATATATTTTAATAAATTTTTATTTAACTTTCAATTTTTATCTCCATTGTATCATGTTAAAAAACACTAGCGTATTTACGAGCTGAAGAGGATCCACAATTGTTAAAGCTGCTAGGAACTACTTATCCACCCACATTATCATTTACACTCACTGATCACCCCATCATCATCCCTCTTCCCTCCATCGGATTCCAACTTCTTTTAATTTGCTCTCCTTCCCGAATTCTGATAATACTTGATTCGCCTTGGTCGCTCTCTTCTCTTTCTCCACAGCATCACCGATCCATTGCTCATTATTGATCTTCGCCATGACAGAAACAGTCAAACCACCAAAAGGCTTCGAATTTGAACCAACTTCGGAATTGAACCTAATGCACTTCCACCTCTATCAATCACACACCTTGAAGCTTCTTCATTAAGCCTCTCACTTGGTCAAGCTCACCCATTAGCCTCCTCCTAAACTCTCTGATCTCACTTTTCGACCTCGAGTTCACGTCAATCTTAACCCGTTCCTCGAACGTCCCATATTCTGGCCAGCCATTCCAATTTGCAAGTTCATGGAAGTTCTGTGCAATCAGTGGCGGAAGATTCCGGCCTGAGGAGTAGTCCGACGACACCGCATCGAACCTCCACTGCGGCTGAGAGGAGTTGTAATCTTCGGTGGAGGTGGATAGGGTTTGGGAGAGGGACAACTGGGGGGCACTGTTGGAAATATTCTAGGGTTTCTTGTGGTTCTTTCGGCTAGCTATATATATCCTGTTGCTCTCCTCCCAATTGCCCTTCTTCTCTCTTGCCTCCTCACCGCTTAATAGCCCCGAAGCCATACATGTTGAAAGCTATTTTTCAAAAAAAAAAAAAAAACTCTAATTTGAACACAAACCCAGAAAACTGAATCGGATTAAAGTTAAGAGTTTCTTTATTTTTTGAAGGTAAAGTTCGAGTTTCTAATAGTTTACATTGATCAACTAAGAAAACCCAAATTTTGATGGATGATTTTGAAACCCTAGGATACGGGGTTCGGACCGGGGGCTTGGAAATGCTTCGTGAGAGTTTCGGATGGGAAGATTTAGTGATTATACAAAAAAAAAACTGAGTTTTTTTTTTTAACTAATTCTAGTTGAAATGCAACATGCACAAACCTAATAGAATAAAGCTTGTATGCCCTCCCCATCTACCGCTCAAATTGACCGCTGGTCAAAATTATTTTTTATTTTTTTATTTTTACTTAGTGATTAAAAAAATAATTTTAAATATATTAATATATTTTTTTATTTTTTTAAAATATTTAACTGTATTAAAACAATATGAAAAGAAAAAATAAAAAATACCTGAGCGGTACGCCCAACCGCAAACACTTGACGTCAGAGTAGCCTGATCCAACCTAATATATATCACGTTTGTGTTGTTTTTTTTTTAAATGATACTGAAAAACCAAACCATTTTATGTTAATAGTGTTTGGCGAATGGTGTTCCGATTCCCGATCCTTCACAGCATTCCTTGTGAAGACTAGTTTGAGCTGATCTTCATGCAGCTCTCAGGAACTGAAATATCAAACAAACCACATATTGACATGTACAGATTGCCAGCCAGATCAGTACATGTATATGGCAGACACGGATTGTGTACAGTACTTTGGGCTTTGCATGCATTCAGCTGATCTTAAGAATTGAAATCATGACGTCAAACAAACCACAGACGTCGCATCATATACATGCCTTTGATAACATGCACCCAATGTATACATGACGTGTGTGTGATGCCACGAATTGGAAAACAACGATCGAAGTAGCCGATGATATTCCTAGTCTAGTCTAGTACTCTAGCTTTCCACAAATTCATACAAGTCCAATCGAAGCCCACGTATGGGAGTCGCTGGCCATGAAACAAATTAAAGCATATGCGTTGAAAGGCAGGTACATCGATCTAGCTAATTATCGATCCCATGTAATATTCCTAATTCGTGCAGGCCAGGCTCTTCATGCACCTCTAGTTTTGCAGCCGAGCCGCTTAATAAGATTTATATATCGCCCCAGCGTCGATTAATTCTCACCACACACACACACATTTATATATATATATATATATGTACACGAAGGGAGATGGCTTAAACAAATTTCGAAATTAATAGGCCTGTCGATCTCATTAGTCTATATCTATATATCTTTGGGTCCCTAAGATCATCTTCTTTTGGCAAGTAATCAAAATTCTTGGACCATGATATACTGCAAGCAGATGCTGACACTGTGGGAACTCTTTTTTGGACCATATATAAGCTGTAATCATGATCAGCGGTGATCATGATAAGGAAATGTGCAGAGAGATCAGTTTTGCTTGTGCGGCATGCGAAATGAGTCGTCTTCCTGACTCTTCCAATCAATACCAAATGAAAGCAAAAGGGCTGAAAGCAGTCGAACATAATTTTCTAAGCACTGATCTCACATCTTGTCAAAAGTGATCACATTAACGTATGCTAGCTAACTATATACGAATCGGAATCATGTATATATATATATATATATATATTCCATATTCTGCTCCTCCACGCGGACGTTTACATCCTTTACATGATTAGAGCTATAATTCCTCTGTTAAAAAAAGAGTCGGACTCGTGCATTATATATCATGACTAGAGGCTAGAGCTATAATTGATCTTGATGAACACGGTAGTAATTCTAGTTTTCACATTTTCCTCATGATCTATGTCATAATGCCAGCGGAATGACTATTTTCAATTAAAATGAATCTGTTTTCATCGTAAATAATTATTTTTATTGTAAAAAAATGGTCACAAATATCCGTTTTTCTTATAATACGCCTGGAGAGATCCATGACATATCTTGTTAGTCATGCATTAGCATATATAAAACCGGCGATCGACATGCAGTAAGTTGTCGCCACACGGTGTATCTATTAGTGATTGCAGCCATGCACGCACAAATGCAACAAATCCATCCATATAAGATTAGCGAGTCCAGCATGCAATTGCGCCAAGCAGTGACATTTCAGATCATGGTATGTTTCTCTGGTCTACTGGCATATTGGTCGAGAAAGCCGGCCTTACGATCGATCGATGTTGTCCGAAAAGTAGCCATTTTAGGCACACTTTCAGATATTTCATCACCAAACCGCGCGCCCACACACTTGCACATCTCTCTCTCAGTGATTAAGTGAGAAAACTAGAGTTGTTTTTTTTGGGACAAAGTGGGGATACTCCATCTCATTTCCAGTAGATACGCACCCAATTAAAAGTGCGTCAATCATGTGATGTTGACGTGATGATCTAATAACATAGACCAAGTTAACAGTAAAGGGTTCATTTGTTTCCCCGTAAAATGGGGCAGAAAATGGCTTATCCATTCGCATGCAATTAATAAAACGTAATGGCCGGAGAATTAAGTTATTGTTTCCTTTGACGTTACAATCTGCTCTCTTAACATTTTTCTTGCACATCTGTTTTTCATCTCTCTTCCCCATATATCTAGCGTCACATGATGCAGCTAGCTGCATGCATGTCCTATACCCAGCCACCGAATTCAGCACTCTCTCTCTCTCTCTCTCTCTCTCTCTCTCTCTCTCTCTCTCTCGTTGACAAATGATAATATTATTGACAAGAGAATTCTGTTGACACGGACTCGATTGGTTTGGATCTTGATTCTGATCATGATCAAGAGGTGTCGAAAGGAAAGCAAGCCATGCAGGTTCTTAATTCCAATGTAATTTCATCTGATAAACTAATTCCGAAAGGGGAAAAAAAAAAAACTAGAAAAAAACGTAAAATTAAAAAAGAAAAAGACGCTGTTGTCAAAAAATTATGCTAGTTCGTACTTATGATAAGTTGTCCGAAAAGCTTGGGAAAATTACATATATGAGCAATTAATTAGTTAGAAAACTTAGTAAGGACCAACTTTTTGCAAATGACTTTTTATGAAGATCAAATGATGAAGATGGGCTGTAAAGACATTTTATGGCGACTGTGGCTGCTAATGCTAGCTAACGTTCGAAAGCTTTAATTTCAGAACTTCTTTGTGGTCGGCATGCAATTAATTAGGAATTGATCATGGATTAATTGATATCGAGTTAAATTATGATCTCCAAATTAAGTTTAAACTAATAAACGAAAAAATTTAATTAATCGTATAATTTATATATTCCTTAATTTGATATTACTTTGATATCAGGTAATAGAATATATTCCTATCTTTACTTATTTATAAATCATTTTACCTTTATTTTTTGAAATCGTTCTAATGTTCAATATAATTTAAACAGGCAAAGTATTATTAATGGTAATTATATTGTTTCTTAACGATATTTTCCACTGTTAATGAGGGAAATATATATATAGTTTGTTAATTGAGCTAAAAACATTTTCCATGCATGATCATTACAAGAAAATTGATTATTTGTGGTCAATAGATCTTTTCAGTGAAAATGATTATTTCTTCTCAAGATGAGTATGTTTTTGTCGCAATTAATAATCGTTATCGTCGCAAATAATTCGTCACAAATACTTATTTTTCTTATAGTTTTTTTGATGATCCAAAATGAGTGACCCCAAAAGTCAACTACGTACAAACTTTATTAATTTTTATGATCTTAAACTATAGCCATAATATTTTTAAATGGGGTTTGGAAATAATTTAAGGCAAAGACGGATTGACATTTGCTGGTAGTTTAAGATGAACGCATTACAATTGAATATGGAGATCCAGATCATCAGACATTAATTATAAATATATAATACATATATAATTCATATTATCGTACAGGTTTGGAATTTACATGGCTACAATAATCCCTACATGCAGCATTAATCATACAACTTCACAGATTGCAACATTACGCCGATGGAACAGTATATTCCAAAGGCAAAAACCGCGCGCATTGATTGCAACATCAACATCATTAACACGCGTGAATAAGAATGTGCCCCACCAGCAGCTAGCTGGATAACTATGATCATATATATATATATATATATATATTGGTAAAAAACGATAAACATAAAAAGAAAATCACCGGAAATTGCCAGGCTGTTTTTGAACTTTAATTTTAGTGCTGTAACGATTCGTCCATGTCTGATCAGGATGGAAATTATTACCTTGGATCGAAGTCATCATGAATTGACGACCACGTGGGCGCCAAGAGTTTTTCTTTGATACAACTCATGTACGTACTATATATAACAATCTCTTTATTCGAGTACTGATCATGTTGCAGGGTAAAAGAAAATATTAATTTATAAAATAATATTGTATTTTGAATTTCTTTTATAACTATATATAATGAGTTTTACTGCAATATTAACATATATATATACATATAGATCATGTGCAATTCCATATATATATATATATATTCTATATGGGAGTACTCTTTAGTTGTTTTCCTAACAATTAATTAATGCCCATGCCATGCCTTACAAAACTGTGCGTGATCATGGGAATTTCCCATTCACGTATGCATGTTGCCATTCCCCATTGTGAATTATTGCACTTTTAGGTGATTGTTTTCAAAGCAGGTTAGTTCACTTGAATATTTATATATATATATTATAAATTATTTTATCAAAATTACGTGAGTCTACATTAAAAGAAAAAACCCGGAATTTATCAACCGTAACTAGCTAGGTTTGCATTTACTTAAATAAACAAGGACACCGAGGTCAGTACAAATGTAGTACTTTATGATGATGATGATCAGTTATCACATGCATGTTTTCATTTCTGTTTTTTTGGATAAGTGCATGACTAAATGTTTTTGATAAGTAGTAATCACGTACGTGTTCATGAACCTGTACTAGTAGTATTCCATTTTGCAGTGAATTTCAATTAATTTTTTTTTTTTTAAGTACTGATCACGTCTGTGATTATTTGGAAATTAAGTTTAATCTATGTCTTAAGCATTGGATCATCACACACACACATACACACATATATATATAAATACAATATTGGAGAATATGATAAAGTAAATATATAGTTGCCATATTAATTCTACCAAGAAAGTATTGCTAAAATGGTTTCATGAGTTTCACTGTCTTGGCTTGATCAGCTTTAAATACCAGTAAGAAGAAGAAGAAGAAGAAGCAGCAGATGAAAAGGAGAGATCGTCTTTTTGCTGCCTTGTTGTTATATTTATGTAATTTACTTCGGACTGATCATCGTCTTGGATCACGAGCCTGCAACATGTCTGAGGAAGAAAGGACGGTACCTCAGCGCGCGCGGCCTGTTTTCACAGTTTTACTATATCTTTCGTCAATTTCCTCGTGAGTTACAGACTTTCTGTACTTTGATAGCTAGACGTGAGAGTTTGCATATATGACCAAGTTCAATTTATGGCCTATATATATATATATATATATTTGATTATCTTTTCCAAAAGGAAAACCTCAAATCTAGTCCTTAGTTTTAACGAACTGCACAAAAATATTAAGGATCCAAACTGTAAAAAATAAAAATAAAAAGTTCGTAAGATTAATCCCTTTTAAGAAAAAGGTAAAGACTGATGAATATCGGAATGTTTCCATTGTTTAATACTAGACACCTTCAAGGTTAGGATATTGGTTTTTCACTTTTCAACACCGAAACAAGTAATGTCGACATCATGATAATATATAGCCATTAGCTAGTTTTGCTTTCGAGCAATCCGTAATCTTTTACTCAACTCTGAAAGTAATACCATACATACATATATATATATATATATATATGGATCTATATATAATGGGGCCGGTAAGCTGAGATTTGAAGCCTAAGTTTGAGTATTTCATTTCCCCAGAAAAGTGAAGAACATCATCCTCAGCAGACAGGCAGTATACTAATCATTTTGTGGGCCTTCCCTCACATGCATGCATGCCCTAAAAAAAAACAGTTTTACTTTTCTTAAACCCATTTTATGGATGGATATAAGCTCTGATCTGGCCCTCTACACTCCCTTCCTTTTCTCCCCACCTACCCAACCAAAATGATAATAATGTTATCATAACGGTAATAATCAACTGATCTGTCCCAATTATCAACTGCCACGTGAAGCAAATGTTACGGTTGTGGGGGTATTTGTATTAATGTTTACTGCTGAGTACATGACACCAACTGTAAAGTGAGAGGAAAACAAGGGAATAGGACAGTACTCTAAATTTTTTAAGACCTTATTACTGCAGCGACTACTTTGCTTTATCTTTTTCTCTTTCTTATATATATCTGAAAACGATGGGTGGAGAGGGGGCGAATAATGGATAGGGACTACACCATGCATTGTCACACAAAACTCCAACCTTTTTGCCAGAACCCCACACGTAAAACGAGAGAGAGAGAGAGAGAGAGAAAGAGATCAGAGAGTTCTGATGAAGTTTAATAGTATTGTATCATGAAACTATACCCCCAAGAAGAGTGAATATCATATCAATATATATCCAAGAGGAATCGTTAAATAATTAACCGCTCTCTTCCAATCGCCATATTAACTTAATCTGCTAACAAAGTCGAAGGAAATAATATTCACCGACTCCTCTCGGATTTTACAAAGTGATGATTGAATCCAGCATCTCTGCATTTTCTTTCTTTTGAGCTACTGAAATCCAATTTGTTTAAAAATATTTAAATGATTAAATTTACATTTTTCATCTATTTAAAATTTTAGGATGAGTGATAATTTTATATGATTAAATATATTTCTTTCTATCCGCTTAATTTTTGAGGTAAGTGAGATTTGAATTTGAATTTTTTGTATTTTCTTTCTGATCATCTTGATTCGTAGTCCAATCATAATAGCCATAAATTCAGGCTTAGAAATACCAAACAGTACTAGGGGCCAGTGGCTCCAAGATAATCATCGTGAACTACATAAATAATTCCGTTCAGTAGGGTTGGTTGATTATATTTTTCACTTCCCGATGGGTTGTAAATGGGACGATCATGTACTTCGGGGTAGGTTTATAGATTTAGAGTGGTGCTAGTCGGTCATGACGTAGCTCTTATCGTTGTGTGTGACGGGTAGTTCATATTTTTAAATACTTTTAAAAAATAAACAAAATTTTTAATAGTAATTTCTTAAAAAATATTTAGAAAAAATAAAACATACTAGTAGTCAAACCTATAGATAAATTCATTTGCAAATTAGATTAGTTGAGACAGTTTGTGAATAATAATAAGATTTATGAATTAAAATTTGTGAATAGTAATGAGATAAGTTGATATGATTTCAACTCACCTCTCGATCCAAACCGTCTGTAATGTTGGATACAAATCTCAAATAAACAAACATCATATAAGCCTTTTGTTAAAAAGTAAAGTAGGTTCCACTAATAAAGAATAGTATAATAGTTTTTTCATATTTTCTAAATGGGGTCTACTCTTTACAATGACATATATGAAACTTGTCTATTTCGAACCTGTACAATTAATTTCTCTCTCTACATATATGTGATCTTGTTTGTGGCAAATCGATACCATATGCGTGATCTTCGCATAAATTTTATCACCTTTCGATCATAATAATAGATATCTTATAATTTTTAAAAATATATATTCATTTAAATAATTAATCTGCGAAATTTTATGAAAGTCGTAAAATGATTAGATATACGGATGAAAATAATCGAAGTAATGACCAAGAAAAGCATTGATCAGAGAAGAAATTTGGTCATGATCAGTTACAACTTTCAAGAATCTACTCCCTCCAATAAACTCCAAATATTGTCTTGACCCTTTACACGGGTTGTTTTAAGAAATTAGTGTTGTATTTTCTTAGTGTGTTATTTTGTTTTTCCATTAATAAAAATGATAGTATTTTCAAATAAGACTCTCTTTTGGATATCACAGTAATCATATAGTTGCAGAGGACTTGTCCCGTTGTAACGTTGTTGAGTGCAAATAAATATATAAAACTTCTGATTTAAACATAGTATTTTATTAGGAGTTTTGTTAATCATTTTTATATACAATACATTATTTTTATTTTTTTATTTTATTCTTCTGTTAATTGAATTTTTTTACTCATCATTCATATATTACATATTTGATAAAAATTAAAAATAAAAAAAATTATGTGTAATTTATAATAATTCGAAAATGATGAATAATTTTTTTCATGTGCTTACTAAAATGAAGCTGCGGCTTACGACCCATTGTAGATCTGTATGGGCAACAGGTTCTACTAGTTTCACAACTTGCTAGGCTTGGCAACTTGGCTAATTATCAAAAGCACGTCACCACTGTTTTGAAAAATAAAAAATTTAAACTTATATAAATAGTTCATCTCATTTATATTATATTGTTGATGTGACTTTCTTCATTGAATTTTCTATTATTCTTCTTTCTGAATTTTCGATGATATCACCTCCTCTCTTTTTATATTTTTACATTTAAATTTCAATATGAAGCTGATTTTTTTTTTTTAATTTTCCCAAAAAAAAAAAAAAAGTGACCTCTGATAAATAACGACAACAACAACTCCATGGTGCTGCACGCGACAGATAATTAAATTTCGCAGTTCATACTTTCTCTACCCAACTTCTGTTTATGACTGACCTTTCGTACAATTTCTTTTTAATAATTCTAAATACGCATTTTCAGTGTCCATTTTATTTTTCATCTTCTTACATTATACATTACATTTATTTTAATTTTTTTCTAAAACAAGTATCTAATATATAAATGATAAATAAAATAATTCAATTAGTTTAACAATAATAAATAATAATAAAATAATTTTAAAATATGTAAATTATATGATGTTGGATGATAAATAACATCTCTCATGATATAATATTTCATTTCTTTATGTGAATGGCTATCGTTAGTTTTTTTAATTTAATTAACAAATAAAACTTATTTCAAAATAACTCATGTGTTGTAACCTTTTTTTTTTTTTAAGAAGGCGACGATACCTGAAGTTTATTGATAATACTCACTTGTGGGTGAGAAAAACCGTGGTTACAAAAAAACACTTGAGGTTACAAGGTATTCATAAAAGACCAAAATTCAAACATAAAAAATCTAAAGCAAATAAAGAATAGACAAATAACCAAGACATACATATAACTCAACAACAAAGTGAACCCTTAAAATTAAAGAAATAAAGAAAAACAGCCTACAAATAAACATCAGCTTATACCAAAAAGAAAATTAATCAAGGAAAACATATGCAATTAAACAAATACCTCATTACGAAATTCGCAAATAATGAATTCCAATTCCGTCCATGCAAAAAAGATCCCTTAATTTATTGGGTAAAATATTTTTGTCCTCAATCCAGTCTATGTTTAAACCTTCAACTCTTTGTTTAGGTAAAAAATCAACAGTAGCATTTCATTCACAAAACACATGATTGACTCTATAATCCATCTTGACCAGATAACTATGATGCTCATCCCAAAAATTTTCAAGATACAAAATATTACATTCTCTCCTGGTTAGCCATCTAACAAGAATTTGAAAGTATGTCTCAATGTGAACTAGATAAAAATCAATCTGACAGCACCTCCTGACCTCTTCCACTAGACGTCTCATTTCGGCAAAATTATTTGACCAATTTTCTAAGAACACAGTGAAAGCCGCATAGAATTTCCTAGCATCATCCTAAATAACCCCCAGCACCTACCGGCCCTGGATTACCCAACCTACTACCATCTATATTAAACTTCACCTAATTTTGTTGTGGCTGAATCCATTTCACCATCGATACTTTCTTAAGTTTAGGAACAATTACCAGAATATTCAAATGCTTTAAAATATCAATATCCTTATTAGGAAGATTCCTTATTTTAATGATCAACTGCATAATTTTCCGAATCCAAATTTTAATAGCATGTCAAACCGAATTCACTATATCACACATGGCCAAACTGGATTTTAATAGCATGTTGTGACCTTGTTTGTTTCATGGGAAAATAGAAAATATCACCTCGTGTTAGCACCCCTTGTTTAGTCGGCATGTTCGACAACAAGTACTCTCAAAATTGTAATTATTTTGATTAATTTGAATTCACTTATAAATTATGTAACGTCATAATGGAAAGCTCCAGTCATATGGTCTATATTTTAAAATGATTAATCAATGATATAATTAGAGTTTGGTACTGATTGAAATATTATAAAGAGTAAAAATTTCTCATTCTCAAATAATGTAAGATCTTATACACAACTTACCATTATCACTTATCAGACTAAAGTAGTACAAATTAAGCATTTTCTCATATTCTCTCGTACGAAAAATAATAAATTGAGAAATGTGAAATAAATATACACATCACATAGCTGCGGATTTTATTATATTTGACATGTTCTTTGCAACAAAATTCAAGCAATTAATCAAACGTTGTTAGGCATCCACAACATTTCAATTCAGTTTAATAAATATTGGCCAAACTCTATGAAGAAAATACTCTTTGTTTCTTTCATGGGTCGACGATTGGAGTGTTAAATCGTGTTAATAGTTTGTGTTCATGTCGCGTCAAGACATGTATATTATACTACGTGAATCAACCATAATCCGACTTGTTAAGCTTATTGTGTCAAAATATCAAATCCTAACACAACACATTAAGATAACGGATCGTGTCGTGTCAACCCATTTTGACCCGTTTATATAAATGGGTTGAACAAATATGAAAATAACCCGTTTGACCTAGTTAAGTTTAACATAATTTTATATAAATATTAAAATCACTATATTTATAAAAAAAATATATATAAAACTAACTACAAGTCTAAAATTACAATCCAAATAATAAAAATGTCGAAATTAGAATCACAACAATTTTATTTTTATATATAAGGATATAATTGTAATTTTAACTTTCTTAACAGGTCATAACAGGTTATAACGGGTTGACCCGTTATCAACCAATTAGGTAATTATGTCTTAACGGGTCAACTTATTTTAACCCGAACCTGTTAAGGCTAAATCCTAATTCACTTTTATCGTATTATATTTGTGTTGAGTTAACGGGTCATGTCACATATTACAACCCTTAGTCAATGTTGTCTTGTCTTTTTCCATTGCATTTTATAAATAAGAAAAAAAAAATAGCAAATTGTTAAGCATGGGTATGCATATGACTAACTAGTTAGAGCATTCCCATCTGGTTTTATATACTCTCCAAATCTCTAAATTTTAGGGAATCAACTTAACTTTTTAACAAAATAAGCACTCCATCCGGTTTTCTATTTTAAGGTATAGATTTAGGATGTGAACAATGACTCACTATATTTGGGGAGTAACTATTTATTCCCTAAATCAATTTTT
>QEOT01005997.1:20680-56239 GCA_003123785.1 Pterocarya stenoptera
TTTTTTTTTTTTTAAGAAGGCGACGATACCTGAAGTTTATTGATAATACTCACTTGTGGGTGAGAAAAACCGTGGTTACAAAAAAACACTTGAGGTTACAAGGTATTCATAAAAGACCAAAATTCAAACATAAAAAATCTAAAGCAAATAAAGAATAGACAAATAACCAAGACATACATATAACTCAACAACAAAGTGAACCCTTAAAATTAAAGAAATAAAGAAAAACAGCCTACAAATAAACATCAGCTTATACCAAAAAGAAAATTAATCAAGGAAAACATATGCAATTAAACAAATACCTCATTACGAAATTCGCAAATAATGAATTCCAATTCCGTCCATGCAAAAAAGATCCCTTAATTTATTGGGTAAAATATTTTTGTCCTCAATCCAGTCTATGTTTAAACCTTCAACTCTTTGTTTAGGTAAAAAATCAACAGTAGCATTTCATTCACAAAACACATGATTGACTCTATAATCCATCTTGACCAGATAACTATGATGCTAATCCCAAAAATTTTCAAGATACAAAATATTACATTCTCTCCTGGTTAGCCATCTAACAAGAATTTGAAAGTATGTCTCAATGTGAACTAGATAAAAATCAATCTGACAGCACCTCCTGACCTCTTCCAGTAGACGTCTCATTTCGGCAAAATTATTTGACCAATTTTCTAAGAACACAATGAAAGCCGCATAGAATTTCCTAGCATCATCCTAAATAACCCCCAGCACCTACCGGCCCTGGATTACCCAACCTACTACCATCTATATTAAACTTCACCTAATTTTGTTGTGGCTGAATCCATTTCACCATCGATACTTTCTTAAGTTTAGGAACAATTACTAGAATATTCAAATGCTTTAAAATATCAATATCCTTATTAGGAAGATTCCTTATTTTAATGATCAACTGCATAATTTTCCGAATCCAAATTTTAATAGCATGTCAAACCGAATTCACTATATCACACATGGCCAAACTGGATTTTAATAGCATGTTGTGACCTTGTTTGTTTCATGGGAAAATAGAAAATATCACCTCGTGTTAGCACCCCTTGTTTAGTCGGCATGTTCGACAACAAGTACTCTCAAAATTGTAATTATTTTGATTAATTTGAATTCACTTATAAATTATGTAACGTCATAATGGAAAGCTCCAGTCATATGGTCTATATTTTAAAATGATTAATCAATGATATAATTAGAGTTTGGTACTGATTGAAATATTATAAAGAGTAAAAATTTCTCATTCTCAAATAATGTAAGATCTTATACACAACTTACCATTATCACTTATCAGACTAAAGTAGTACAAATTAAGCATTTTCTCATATTCTCTCGTACGAAAAATAATAAATTGAGAAATGAGAAATAAATATACACATCACATAGCTGCGGATTTTATTATATTTGACATGTTCTTTGCAACAAAATTCAAGCAATTAATCAAACGTTGTTAGGCATCCACAACATTTCAATTCAGTTTAATAAATATTGGCCAAACTCTATGAAGAAAATACTCTTTGTTTCTTTCATGGGTCGACGATTGGAGTGTTAAATCGTGTTAATAGTTTGTGTTCATGTCGCGTCAAGACATGTATATTATACTACGTGAATCAACCATAATCCGACTTGTTAAGCTTATTGTGTCAAAATATCAAATCCTAACACAACACATTAAGATAACGGATCGTGTCGTGTCAACCCATTTTGACCCGTTTATATAAATGGGTTGAACAAATATGAAAATAACCCGTTTGACCTAGTTAAGTTTAACATAATTTTATATAAATATTAAAATCACTATATTTATAAAAAAAATATATATAAAACTAACTACAAGTCTAAAATTACAATCCAAATAATAAAAATGTCGAAATTAGAATCACAACAATTTTATTTTTATATATAAGGATATAATTGTAATTTTAACTTTCTTAACAGGTCATAACAGGTTATAACGGGTTGACCCGTTATCAACCAATTAGGTAATTATGTCTTAACGGGTCAACTTATTTTAACCCGAACCTGTTAAGGCTAAATCCTAATTCACTTTTATCGTATTATATTTGTGTTGAGTTAACGGGTCATGTCACATATTACAACCCTTAGTCAATGTTGTCTTGTCTTTTTCCATTGCATTTTATAAATAAGAAAAAAAAAATAGCAAATTGTTAAGCATGGGTATGCATATGACTAACTAGTTAGAGCATTCCCATCTGGTTTTATATACTCTCCAAATCTCTAAATTTTAGGGAATCAACTTAACTTTTTAACAAAATAAGCACTCCATCCGGTTTTCTATTTTAAGGTATAGATTTAGGATGTGAACAATGACTCACTATATTTGGGGAGTAACTATTTATTCCCTAAATCAATTTTTATATATATATATATTATAGAGAATAGTTAAAGATGTAGAAATAAAGTTGTAGAAATAATAATAAAAAAATTAGAAAATATTATTTTAATAAAATAGAAAAATGATAAAGAATAAAATGTAGGAGATTTTTTAAAGATGAATAAAATTTAAAAGAAAAATATAAAAAGCATAATTTCTAGCTAAAATTTATGAAAAATTATATGAAACTGAATGTGAATGCTCTTAGCCCACGTACCAATACATTAACTCATCTTATCATTAATAGTTGTATTCGGTAATATTTTACACAATACACTAATATCTACTTAGCAAACTCTTCTATTGTTCTCTCCCAACTTAATCCATTAAATATAATTAATTTGTAGTCTATTTCACAATTGATCGATGTGATAGTATTATTTACTAGAAAATTACTTTTTTTTTGGAATTTAAGTTTTTCATTGAATTCAAGTTTCAAATTTTGCCTTCCATTTTAGTTTACATAAAATTATAAAAAGAAGATTTCTTAAAAATAACTGTACCAATTAAAAACTAATTTGAATAGTGAGATGAGATAATTTTATATAAAAATTAAATAAAATATTATTAAAATAATATTATTAATATTATTATTATTGTAAAATTTAAAAAAATTAAATTATTTATTATATTTTTTATAAAAATTTAAAAAGATTATAATGATAACGTGAAACCGTTTTATACAAACCCACTCGCGTGCGTGTCCTTTCCAAATTGAAGGGTGTTACCGTGTTGGGTAGCTTTCTCAAACAATAACAAAGCAAACTAGGTGGGACATTATGCCAGGATGTTCAGAGTCCTCCTGGCCCGTCCTGGGTCACAACATTGATAATCTTCAATTTTCTTTTATTATTTCACATTTTCCAAAAGATTTTTTTTTTATAAAGGAGGGCGGACCTTCAGTCTTTATTGATAATTCCTCACATATAGTGGAGGGAAACCGTGGTTACAAAACTTTCCATGGAAATAAAAATAAGCATTGAAATACCAGCCAAAAAAAAAAAAAAGAAAACAGATTCCAAAAGATCATTATATTTTTACGATTTTGTTTTTTGGGGGAGACCAGGCCGTGTAGAACTGTTTCTCGCATATATATATATATATTTATAGTACTGACAGAAACAGAAAGGTTAGAAACAGCACCATTGTTGCAAGCAAAATGAAAGGAAAAGATCAAGTAGAACTTTCAGACATCATTGTCGAAAACCTGCATATTGAAAATGTTCCCGATGGACGAAGACTTGATGAGAAAAATGAGGCCTAGCTGCTGAAGAATTGGCTTCTGGCCTCATAGCATGCTAGACAGACAGAATTTGATTATGACCTGCATAAAGTTTACGTGCGCGGTGCGTCCCTAGCCAAGGAAAACGACGTCGTTCAAAAGTTGTGTGGACTTTTAATTTATTATATCAATTTTATTAAAAATCGATTTGGATTGAGAGATAAGTTGAACTTCTCATTATTATTTATTATTATTCACAAATTTCAACTCATAAATTTTATTACTATTCACAAATCATCTCAACTGATCTCATCTATTAATTCAAACTGGATTTAAAATGAATGATATGTATCAACTATTATTTACTCTTATACTTTACACTTATAACTTTTTTATAATGTGTGGGGTATGGAATGATAATAGTGACTGGTGAAAATAAATTTTCAATTATATATATAATTACAGACTTGTAAGAGAGAAAGAAATGCTATGACGATTTATTGCTTAACATGTTTATTAAGCCTCTCAGAGCAAGTTCAAGACATGCAGACTGGCGAAATAAAGACAATGGCTTGCTGTTCTCACACCAATTTATAATATATGTTTGTCAATATCACCTATATATATACTTGTATATTATTGATTGGCTCCATTGAGAAAAGTTTACCAATCAAGTGTCCAAGACAAGCCAAAGAAGAAGCTGATTGGCTCCTAATCAAGGAAATACGCATGTTATTATTTTTTCTTAAATTTTATTATTTTTAATTACATTTATGGAGTTCGTGCATCCTAAATAATTTTGATATATTCACCGCTAAATAAATAACTACTTCAAAGTGTATTGCATCAGTAAGTGTTGTGCCTAATTTTCAATCATATCTGCCACTCAGAGCAAAACATAATATGTAAAATAGTGTTTAACAGTACTTTAATTGTTTGATAATAATAAAACAGTACTTTAATTGAGATTTAAGGTCTGTTTGGTTACGAAATTCATATGATACGAGATGAAATGTTTTGTTGAAAGTTGAATAAAATATTATTATAATATAATTTATTAATATTATTTTTGTTTTGATATTTGAAATAATTGAATTGTTTATTATATTTTGTATGGAAATTTAAAAAATTTATAATGATTATATAAGATAAAATAATTTAATTTTGTATAACCAAACCATCTTTAACACTTTATAGTAAAGTCATATACTAATATATATATATAATATATATATAAACTCACATGTTTTGTGCCCAAGCAATTACTTTCACGTCCGCAGCATATTTTTACGTAAATTAATCGAGGCACGTCGTCCTCATTACAATATGAAAAGGTTTTCGGCAATCAATGATCTTCAAAATGAAGGATGGATAGCGAGATAAGGAAGAAAATTGTTCCAAGCATTAAATAAGAAAAATAGGACTCGAAATTATTGTACGGTTTGATATATTTTTGACAATAATGTATGTTTTAAAGCAATATTTATTTCTTTTAAAAAGTGGGTATAGTCGAAGTAATTTATTTACAAGACACGAGAGGACAAATAGCTAAGAACATATAAGATATGATTATGATTGTAAGTGAAGGATTAAAAAAAAAAAAAAAAAACAGAACAAGACAGGTCGTTAAAACTTAAGATGCAGTTTGAAGTACTAATCCACATCCAACAGTAAGGAAAAAAGATGATCGACCGAGAGATGGAAAAAGAGAGAGAAATGATGTTATGCCTTTTGAGAGAGAGAGAGAGAGAGAGAGAGAGAGAGCAGTGTCAGGTGGGTCACTTCCAGAAGGCGTGATGGTGGTGGCATATAAAGGATCTAATCCACCGAAGCATCCTGATGATCGACAGTCCGCTACAGCCATCTTAACAACGAACGATTCTAGCTTTCTAACCAGGAAGTAAAAAATAGAAATAACAAAAAAACAACCCAAAGAACATCTAGTTGATTGAACAGGGGAGGGGGACGGGGAGGGGTGAAAGTTGAGAGGGGTGAGGGGGGAAGCAAAACGTTAGTTGATTGAATGAGAGTTTGGTTTGGAGTTTTGTGCAGGGTAGCTAGTACAAGAACAGCAGCAGACGCAGTGATGAGATACAGAGATCTTTAATTCTCATTCTGACCAAACACTGCTACCCTCATCACTGGCATAATCGAGGGCTCCTATAGGCCCAGAAAGAATTCCTCTTCCCTATAGCCTTTATTTACTGTTCCACCACCTCCACACAAACCTCTCTCACTCTCTCTCTCTCTATCTCAGCATGGAAAAATTGCAGGAGGTTTCCCAAGAAAATCCCTCTTGAAATAGGGTGTTTCTAACTTTCTAGTTCCCTGGGTTTGCTTGGTCAAGCGGGGGATATTAAACAATTGACATATTTTCAGTTTGGTTGGGGGCATATACTGCTTGGTACATCAAACAGGCACAATTATCAAAAGCTGTGTGTAAAGAGTCAGTGAGAGAGAGAGAGATGGGTTAGGCTGAAAATAGAGCTGGTCTAGCCTTCTGGGGCTGGTTTGTAGTATTTCTTTTCTTTTCTTTTTTCAGCCCAGAGGGCTTTGGTTTGTGGTGTTGGGTAATGGAAACTGGGAAAACTGAATGGCAGGGCCTTTTGGGAGAAGCAGAAGCAGTAGAATCAGGTTTCAGTGTGGTGGCAGCTGCACAAGCAACAAGAATAGAGTGGGGAGCAAAGGGAGAGTAAAGAATCGACAACCCACTAAGAAAAAGCGTGCTGCTCCTTTAAAAGCTGGAAGGGGAAAAGCACAAGGGCCTGAGTCTGGATCCTCAAAGGAATCATCATCATCATCACCATCAAAACATAGTTCTAAATTCAAGGCATGTAGAAGAAGGAGAAGAAGAAGACCAAGATTTACCGTCGCAACAAAAAGCATATCACCATCATCAACAGCAGGAGGCATCCTTCTATTTCCAGCACCACTACCCCCATCAAAACCAACACCATCCCCAACATTTGTATGGAGGATTAGACGCACAACCACAGCCACCGCAGCCCTCAAAGAAACGCTCTTATTTTACTCCTCCTTCAACTTGCATCGAATATGCAAGACAAATGGGGGAGAGCCACCATCAAGCCACAACATCGTCAAGATTGGGGATAAGAGGCGGCGAGATAGTGGAGGTCCAAGGAGGCCACATTGTTCGCTCCACTGGACGCAAGGACCGCCACAGCAAGGTCTGCACCGCCAAGGGGCCCAGGGACCGCCGTGTCCGTCTCTCCGCCCACACAGCTATCCAGTTCTACGATGTCCAGGACCGCCTTGGCTACGACCGCCCCAGCAAGGCAGTGGATTGGCTCATAAAAAAAGCCAAGGTCGCCATCGACGAGCTTGCCGAGCTCCCAGCATGGAACCCAACCACTTCCACCACCTCACAACAAGAGCAGCATCACCTGCCGCCGCAGATAATCGACGAGAACGAGAACGCAATTGCTATCCACCGGAGTGGTGCGGTGGATACCATTGCTTCTGGAAGTAGAACTGCAACGTTGGGTTGCGATGGTGGCAGAGTTTCAGAAATTAATATGCATAGCCTTCAACCACCACAAATGGGCGAGAACAATAGTTCGAGTTTTCTTCCACCATCGCTGGACTCGGACTCTATTGCTGACACAATTAAGTCCTTTTTCCCAACGGGTGCATCGGCTGAGACGGCACACTCTTCTCCGCCGATACATTTTCAGAATTACCCACCAGATTTGCTGTCAAGAACTAGCAGCCAGAGCCAAGATCTGCGGCTCTCACTTCAGTCTTTTCACGACCCAATCGATCTACTGCACCAACACCAGCACCAGGCTCAAACCCATCATAATCAAAATGAGCCGGTGCTGTTTTTCTCTGGAACGACCCCGTTGGGTTTTGATGGATCCTCTGCCGGGTGGCCTGAGCACCACAACCCGGCAGAGATTGGCCGGTTCCAGAGAATGATAGCTTGGAATTCTGCCGGTGCAGAAACTGGTAGTGGCAGCAGTGGAGGCAGTGGTGGATTCATCTTCAATTCGCCGCCCCCACCGCCGTTCCTCGGCCAAAACCAGTTTTTTCCACAGAGGGGACCCCTTCAGTCCAGTAACAACACCCCTTCCATTCGCGCTTGGATAGACCCGTCAATTGGCACCGTCTCCGCCCATCACCATCAACTTCCGCCATCAATCCATCAGCCTTCGATGCCGGGCATCGGGTTTGCCTCCGGCGGATTCTCCGGGTTTCGAATTCCAGCACGAATCCAGGGTGAAGAGGAGCACGACGGCATCTCCGACAAGCCGTCCTCTGCTTCCTCTGATTCTCGCCATTGATCGACCAAATAAAATAACCGATTTCCCTCTCTTGGCAAGGTGCTGCCTTCAAAACTCGCTTCTCAAATTCATCTAAATATGTCTCATTTACCGACTTTTTAACGTTGTTTACCCGAAAATCTCTACCTGTTTATTAAAATACTTTCGCAGGGCTCTTCTATTGTCTACAAGGAGACCAAGAAAATTAGCTATGATGTCAATTGAGAATGGGGAGAGAGGGAATTTTCAGTCAATTTGGTCCGATGGCATATTCCGTGGATAGAAAAAAATCTAAGTTCCTTTCAGGCTATTATTCTGTCCACGGTTTGTTTAGTTTCTATCACCTGAGTATGCTCTTCCTTTGTTGTGATGTTTGAGTGAGCTGTTCAAGCTCGACTTTGTTTAAGCTTGTTGGATTTCTGTGTGTTTCTGTTGTGAGAATCTGTATGTCAAGCTGTCTGCTTTCACTTTCATTTCTATGAGTTTCATCTAGTGAAACATCAACCAGTTTGTTCTAATTGCTGGTGAAAGTTGAAACCAAATGCGGCAACACCAGTTCAAGTAATATGTTTCTGCCACTTTCATCTCTCTTTTAAAATGGTCACTTTGTTTAGTACATGAAAGCGATTTAAAAAAAAAAAAATGGCGACTTGATTGTTTTGTTCCTTTAATACTTTACACCGAAACAGTTCGATTTGCCCCTCAAAGAACTTCCTTAAACCTGCAAGAAGAATTGAAAGACCATCTTATCTTTTACATCTCTTTCGTTGCTCAGATTTTGGGAGCACCAGACCAGAGGTCATTTTCCATGAACAGTAGATTGTTGTTAAGAAAAGTAAATGTGTTCCTTCCACAATTCTCTCTCCTCCCATCCTGAAAAGGAAATGGTAGCAAATTTCTGTCTTTATAGTGTCGTATTCTTGCTGGAAATCTTTGCCTTTTCAGTATACATAAACTGACTCGATAAGCGTCTAGGACTGAAATTGCTAGACCTGAGTCATGGAAGGGAAGACAAAACGGGGATGAATCTTGAGAACCCATGTACTCAATTAGTGCAACAGAGGAATAGATTTACAGGAGAATCTCTGGTCTCTGTTATTGAGCCTATGTATAGCTACTAGCTAGTTTTCAAAAAGCTGTTCTTAGGATGTGCAGCAGAAAAATAGATTTATATCAGTTGTCAAGGTCACTTTGTCAAGATCATAGTCTACAATGATGAGGACGGTGGATAAATATGTGTAGCAGCTACAAGGAGTGGGGCTAACTGGATCCAGTACATCTGCAGGAGGAAGAAAAATATTTGTAGCAGCTACGAGGAGTGGGGCTAACTGGATTCAGTACATCTGCAGGAGGAACCTTGAAAATGAAATTGATCGAGAACCCAATAAGCTCAATTATGGAAGAATGCACAGATGTATACTACCAAAAATGTCGTAGTTGGACATCTGGCTTTGGTCCCCTACCCACCTTGAATCTCAGTGCCTAATAAAAATCTCTAGTCTAGCTTGGAATTTTCTTGGTTTCTTTAAGGGATTAGGAAAAGAGAAAAAGAAAGCAGAAGTGCCTGACTTATGTATTGTTGATACTGCACTTAGAATACGGGTATCAATGGAAGGTGCTGTGGAACCTTTCGTATTCAGGACGTTTAGTTGCCAACTGAATCTCTGTATTTAGAAGAGAGCAATATGGTCATAAGTGCTGGTGTGGCTATGCTGAGGAAATATTTAGATTAGTAGGGGAAGAATGGTAGATGAGAAGAGGACAAGGACAAGAGATGAGTATATTCTTGTTGCATTTCAAATGCTTAAAAGCAAGCAAAGGAAGTATGTATTATTGTAGGATTTAAAAAATAATTGTAGGATAGTGTTGATGGACACATGAGTTGGATTCTATTCTGTTGATTTCTGTTTTTATCAAGTGCGATGGGATATAAAACTTAGAGCATATATGCCTCTGCACCATGGCTATGCTTCATTAATTGCTTACTCTTCAGCCATGACCATTTGGACCCCTCCCGCTAAAGTTCTGATTTTACTAGTCTTTCTAAGAAGCCTCTTTTGACTTCAAAAATTCAAAACTCTGAGAAAAGAAAGGGTGAAAAGGTTATTTGATATGATTAAATATGGTTGTCAGATGAGGTACTGAGTATCATTTTCCATTAAAAGATCAAACAGATTCCTGAGAATAGAGTTGAGAATTTTCCTTCACCAGATACAATACATCAGAATAGTTTATACATGCATTTTAATATGACCTATACATTGTATTTAAAGTAACGATGTTGACAATCTAGAATATGAAGTCTGCTATCTTACCTTACACACCAGGAGATATTCACACCCTGAATCCCAACCGGCAAATTAAGAACACAAATATACAAGAACCATAACCAATTCGTGCCACTAATTGGTAAAGCTGAAACATGAGCTGGGTGCCTGAAAGCATATGTTGATTCAAAGGCAGCTTATCTTCCAGCCGTTGTCTGCACACTGTCTTTTGCTTTCGTGGTTCCTTTCCCATTCGAAATAGCGGGTTTAACTGAAACTGATGATTTTCTCTCTGGCTGCTTGGCCACATGATATGATGTGCTTTGCTTGGTCTGAACTTTGTTTGAATCGGAAGAATGTGAATGAACCCGGACCTCCCAAGGGCGAGCAGCAATCCAGCGGTCCATCCAGCTCCAACCCCAGCTTTCCTTGCCAATGTAGTAAGAAGCCTGGCCAAGATATTGGCTGGAGTTGGCTCTCCACTGCAAATCTCATTCATCCATAAATTCTCAATCGAATCCAGTACTAGTATTAGAAGTGAAGTGAGGATGGAAAAAGGTTGTCATGGGTTGGCTGACCTGATGAGAGAATGCATATGCCATGGTTCGCTCACGCTTAATTGCTGCTACTTCTCGTTGTTGTATCCTGGAAAGGATTTCCTCCATGGTTTTAGAGCCGCCGCACCATTCCACCTGTAAAAATTAACAATTGCTAAGCCAATGGCCATCCATCCCCAACGTTCAGGATGCGGTTGACTAGCCATTTTAAGGCACTTCAATTGCTTTTAAACGCTGCTTAAGAGAGAATATAAATGGATAAATGAATAAGCAAAGAAAGTTTCTTTGGAAGCATGGAAATTGGAAAGTACTTCTCCAAAATCTTTTTCGTACATAACCATGAGGCCATTACTTGCAATCAGAAGCTTTAGAGATTGCAGAGCTGCCAACATCTATTTAACACGTCTGGTCCAAAATATGGTTCTGAATACTGGGTCCGACATGACTATCTAATTTTCTGTTCTATAATAAAGATAAGTTTAAGAAGTTGGCACTTGGATGTGCTTGAAAACAACAACGCAGGGCAACAACGGGATGATTGCAGCGTGAGAAGGGACACTACAAGAATGCACAGAACTGGTGCGAACTGGAGGAAACTAGGAAGCGACGACCACCCAGGTTCTCTGAAGAATCCTTGGTGCACAAACCCTATTGAAAACCTTTAGTTTAACCTCGATGTGTTCGGCTCTTAGTCCTAAACTTTGAATGGAGGAGTGCACTTGGTGATTCTTAGGACTACAAGCACCACTTCGCAACAGAACCATCTCTGCTATAAAGATGACATAAGATGCACAATGTAGGAAGGTCAAAAGGTTTCCCAAGCGATCAAACGCCGAAGAAAGATCCTGGCAGCATAATACCCAACAAATAGGCAATAAAAGCAATGTTACCACCATGATAAGTAGAGATGGTCAGACTCACAGTACCTCCAGCTCGTGAAGCTTAGCTTCAAGTTTTAACTGATTTTCCGATTTCTTTTGCCGAATTCGGCCTTCTTGTACCATTCGGAGTCTGCGAGTTCTGATTTGGTCCTGTATTCTACACCACGAATGTGTATAGCTCAATGCAGTTGATGCTTGCTTCATGGAAGTGTGATCTTGAATAAGGCTCTGAAATCTCGCTGTATCCTTTAGCTGGCACAATTTTTTTCTTGCCTGTATAAGTAGCAAGAAAGAAAATTGTGACGATGAGACAAGTTCTCGATGAGTGGGACTTGACGAGCTCATGCCCAGATATGCAGGTACCATTATACAGATGGCACAAGGTTTTTTTTTCCCTGTTTCGTCAGGCTTTTTTCTACTATGTAGGGATTTACATTTTTAAACGTGCTAAAGTTAACTTGGATTGAAGTCATGTGATATGCAGTCCTACTGTCCTGTCCTGATTATAAGATATTTGAACACTTAGTGTTTTATTGTAATTTTCTGTCACAGAGTGTATTACAGAGGAAGTTTCTATTTATACATGTCTACCTGTATGGACAAGAAAGGAAAGAGCAATTGATTTGCTTTGCTGTACATATTAAACAAATTAATACATGAGCTAAAAAGAAGGAAACGAAATATAGTTGACTATGCAATATTTGCTAGACAGAGATAAAGGAAAAACTGATTTGCTGTGATCAAGGTTAATTTGTTGTGATCATCTATTATGCCCCCGCAAGATGGTGCTCTCTTCAGCGACACCAATCTTGGATGTAGAAGCTGGAACCGCGGACGAGACATGGCCTTAGTCATTAAGTCAGCAAGTTGATCCTGAGTGGATACATGTGCAACTTGAAGTATACCTTTGCTAGCATAGTCTCGCATAAAATGAAGATCGATGGCAATATGTTTCATCCGGGAGTGAAGTACTTGATTCAAACTTAATTGTGTAGCACCAACATTGTTTTGGAGTAGATGGAAGGGTGACACCAAGCTCACGGAAGAGAGATTTGAGCCATGCAATTTCAAAGGTGGCACTCGCAAGTGCCTTGTATTCCGCTTCTGTGGAAGAGCGAGCAACGACTCACTGTTTTCGAGTGCACCAAGAAATGAGATTGACACCAAGAAAAATTATGTATGCTGAGGTAAAAGTTCGATCATCAAGGTTCCCTCCCCAATCGGCGTCTGAGTAGGCAAGGAGCTGAGGAGTGGATGCCTGACGAAAGTGAATGCCATGATAGAGAGTATTTTTGAGGTACTTGAGGAGCCTCTTGACGGCAGCCCAGTGAATTTCAGATGGTGCATGCATGAACTAAGCAAAGCTTATTTACAGGGAAAGCAATGTCAGGTCATGTGAGTGACAGGTACTGGAGAGCACCAATGACACTCCTATATGTAATGCTTACGGCGCCACTTGAACCATCATCCAGTTGAAGTCGACTTGAGGTTGCCAGAGGAGTGGTGACATCTTTAGCTCTATCCATACCTGTTTTGAGAAAAAGCTCACACACATATTTGTGCTGTGTGAGGAATAAACCATCAGTGGTGGGAATTACTTCAACGCCCAGAAAAAATGAGGGGGCCTGAGGCCTTTCAACGATAACTGAAGGCCAAGCTAATGAATGACTTGAGAGATAAACTTAGTCTCATTTTTAGTGAGAATCAGATCGTCGACGTAAACAAGAAAGTATGCCATTGTGCTTTCTTGATTATAGATGAACAAAGAAGGGTCAAATGAAGATTTTATAAAGCCAAAACTACAGAGGTAGTCATGAAGAGCACGGTACCAAGCCCTCGGCACTTGTTTCAGTCCATAGATGGGCTTTTGAAGATGGCAAACATGCTGAGGGTAAGAGGCATCAATAAAACCTACAGGTTACGCCATGAACACATATTCATTGAGGGTGTCATGCAAAAAGACGTTATTCATGTCGCGTTGGTGAATGGACCAACCATTCATCACAGCAAGTGAGGGTATGATGCGTATGGTGGCATGTTTGACAACCGGGGAGAATGTTTCTATGTAATCAACTCCCAGTCGTTGATGAAATCTCTTAGCAACTAGACGTGCTTTATAGCGGTCAATGGAGCTATCAGATTTTCTTTTGATGTGGAACACCCATTTTGAGCGAACTAAGTTCTGTCGGGTTGTGAATTCATCGCTCATAGCTTGACACTAGTGAGGGTCTTTTAGAGCTTGGTGAATTCCAATAGGTTCTAGAGTTGGAGGTAATAGATGTTTGGAAGCCATGAAGACCTTATTGGGTTTATGAATGTTATTCATGGAGCATGTAACCATGTGAGAAGGTTGAGGTGGTCTAGGTGCAACATCCTGTTTAGTAGAATTGGAAGAAGCCATGGGTGGAGATATCTCATCATGTAAGGGCTGCGTAGAGGAGATGCTATCACAAGGAGATGACGGTGTCTATTGACTAGTAGCTTCCAACAAGGAACCTGAGGCAGCCTGATCATTGGTTTCTTGGACTGAGTTGGCATATGAGGATCAAGAATTAAAGCTTAGATGAAGAGGACTCAGATTGAGAGAGTGGAGTAGTGGGAGGTTTGTGAGTGGGCAGAAAAACAGTCTCATTAAATTGAACATGACGAGACAAGAAATTTCGATTAGTGTTGGGATCTAGGCACTTGTACGCACTCTGTAAAGTGGAATAGCCAACAAAAATGCAAGGACGGGGCTTGGGATCCAGTTTATGTTGAGAATATGGTTTGAGCCATGGAAATCACTAACATCTAAAGGTTCGAAGTTTGTGGTAATTGGGACTGGATTTAAATAAGACCTCGAAGGGAGATTTGAGAGAGTGTAAAGGGGTTGGCATTCGATTTATCAAGTAAACCAAGGTTTGAAAGGCCAGATTCCAGTATGATGGTGGAAGTTTTGCTTGGTGGATTAAGGACATGCCTTTTTCCACTATATCTCGGTGGCGGCGTTCAACTACTCCATTTTGTTCTATAGTGTGAGGAGCCATTGTTAGGTGACTGGCTCCATATCGGCTAAGATAGCCTTTGAAAGCAACAATTCCCCCCCATTATCGGAATAAAGATTTTTAAGCAGTAATGAAAATTGCTTTTCAAGAATGGCTTTTAGTTGGGAAAAAATTGTGGAGACTTGAGATTTTAACTTCATGGGAAAATACCAGCAGTACTTTGTAAAGTGATCCACAAAAAGAACGTAATAGCGATATCCTTCAAGAGATGTGTGAGGGGCAAGACCCCAGGTATCTGTGAACAAATATTCAAGAGGCAAGGAATTGGAAATGGTTGAAGCATGAAATGGAAGTTTGACTTTTATTAATAGAACATGTAGAACATAAAGATTCAGAAAGGCGATTATTAGATGGTAATTGAAACTTGTTGATCAAATGATAAACAAGAGGCCGAGAGGGATGACCCAAATGGTTATGCCAGATCTTTAAAAAAACACATTCAGTAGAAAATGTTGCCTTCGAAGTGCCATTACTACAAGCAGATAGTTTATAGATGCCATTGTCACATTGTCCTTGCATTAGTATCACCCCCAACGTCGGATCCTTCACAAAAAAATGATATGGGTGAAATTCAAGAGCAAGATTATTGATCTTGGTGAAGTGATGGATAGAGATCATATTTTTATGAATGGTAGGAACACACAATGAGTTGGTGAGAGTGACATTTCTAGTTGGTAATTGAAAATTCACAATGCGCCAACATGAGATATTTTAAAACCTGATCCGTCGCCTATTATGACCTTGTCGGTGCCATCATATTCAGAATGGATAGAGAGCTTGGACATATCGGAGGAGATATGATGCGAGGCGCTGGAGTCAACAATCCAAGACTTGTCCGTCGAGGAGCCCGTGGCAGCACAATTGACATTTTGTGAAGATGGAGTCTAGAACTTCTTGCATTGTCGGGCTGTTTGACCAGGGATAGAGCAGAATTGGCAAACCAAAGAATTCTTATTAGAAGACTGAGGGGAATGTTGTGGCTGAGAGGGCCGCTAGTTGGGCTGTGAGTGATTGCTATTGCGGTTGAACTTGCCTCAATTGGAAGGAGCAAAAGACTTTTTTTGGTGGTAGTTTGTAATGGAAGAGTATTTTGCTGCAGTGTCTCAAGTCGTTCAAGATAGGTTTCATGACTAACAAATAGGTCATGAAGTTCGTCAAACATGAGAGGAGTTTCACGAGTGCGAATGGGACCCACAATATCACGAAAATCAAATCCAAGGCCATTGAGAATATAGAGCGTTAAATCATCATTTGTGAGAGGAGAATCAACCAATGCGAGTTCATCAGCAGTGGTTTTTATTTGCTGGAGATATTCAGTGACACTTTTGGAGCCACGAGTCAAGGAGGTGAGAATATCCTTGAGTTACATCACTCTCTTACGAGAGTGATTTGCATAGAGACAAGTTAATAAGAGCCAAGCTTCTCTTGAAGTGTTAGAGACAGTAATCAAGGGCATGATGCTTTCAGAGACGGAAGCAAAAGTGCCATTAAGCAAAAGTTTGTCTTGAAGAATCCAGTGACTGCAAGCAACCGAGCTTCAGCAGTTGGGTTAGTCACAAGTATAAGACATGGATTTGAGCCATCGATAAAGCCCTGAAGATCATACCCAATGACAAGGTTGTCAAGTTGGGCACCCCATACAGGAAAATTCGAGGAGTTGAGCTTGTAGGGAAGCTAGGCATGGGCGTTAATGGCAACAATATTATTTTCTGATGGAGTGTTGAAATCAGGAGAGGTGGTGACAGAGGGAGGAGATTGAGACATAGCGGAAGAACTTGGAAAGGATCAAATTCGTTTGAGAAAAAGGCCTCTCTGATACCATATAAGAGATTTGAACACTTAGTATTTTATTGTAATTTTCTGTCATAGAGTGTATTACAGAGGAAGTTCCTATTTATACATGTCTACCTGTATGGGCAAGAAAGGAAAGAGAAATTGATTTGCTCTGCTGTACATATTAAACAAATTAATACATGAGCTAAAAAGAAGGAAACGAAATACAGTTGACTATGCAGTGTTTGCTAGATAAAGGAAAAATTGATTTACTGTGATCATCTATTAGTGATATCACACCAAGTGACTTTATCCAGAGGCCTGACGCATAAATGAAAATAAAGGCAATTAGAAAGGCAACAAATTGCAGGGTGATGGGAAAGTATGGCATCAGAGAAAGCGAGGAAGTTTCAAGACATATATGTCTAAAACACACGCGCACACACAGAGGAGAGTTTTTCTTAGCTTAAGAACAGAGAGTGACTTTGCAAAGAGAAATTAATGTTTTTTTTTTTTTTCTTAGAGATGATTTTGGGTACAATGACCATAGAGAGTGGCATTAATCAAAGTGGATATCTTATTACAATATTGATTTCTTTGGGTTTATGGCATTTTGTGGTGAGATACTATTATTCTTTGTAACATAAACTTCAGAATTACGATCTCTATATTATTTCCAGATTACAGAAACAGAACAAGTAACCGACTGAATAGGTACATAAAGATAAGACCAAATCAGTAAGTATATTTTTTGACATGATTCCTTATTGGTCTAAAGCCTGTGGGAAGTTGCCGTGGTTTGGTCATATCTCACATAATCTTTCAACCAAACTGCACATAAAGTAATCATAAATGGATCAAAGGGGACCAGATAATATAACACAGTAGAAACAAGGGGATAAAACTACGTGACATTTCTGTGTGTGAGCTTGATCCAAAATCAAGCATTGTAATATGATTACAGACAAAATTTCATACCCCTTGAATGTTTTGTCCTCATTCGGGCGAGAATACATACCAAAACTAATAAACATATCAAATTATTTACCTTTGCTTGCTTTGATCTGTGTTCCTTCCTTCTTTTTATGCAAATGATTGACCTAAACCAGTCTCCTGAACCCATTGGTATTGATCCTCTTGCAGATGATGGGAAGTAAGCCCAATGCACATCTATCACAAAAAGGTTTCCTCATCCATACAACAGATTTAATGAATGCAAGTCATGAGAGAAACTTCAACAACGAGATTGTGGGGCAAAAAGACAATTAATAACAACAATGCAGCTTCTGATCTCCAGATCGTGTTGTGGAATGTAGTAATACGTTGGCACATAAAAAAAAGTAAAGACGGGAATCCTCATCAGCACAAGAATTTAGAAAGCTACAACAGGGATTTTCTATTTACTTAGTCCCCTTCAACAAAAACAATAGGCTAACAGCATTGCATTGATTCAGCAATATATCAGACAAAGTTATTGAATCTGTTGTTAATTGAATAATGCATGATAAATCTTAATCCTTGACCACCACCTAGTCACCCAAGTAATCTCGATAGCCTTCGTGTCGCGGTGCTAAAGTTCCAGTAGAAATATTTTCCAACGAAGAGAAAAAACAAAGATGCATACTTCATCACAAGTAATTAGAGAATATTCTCTATGCCTATGCACATTACAAAACATCCATCCCCTAGATAGATTACATTATAGATCATCTCTATGCTGCCCAATTCAAAAAAAATATAACTAAATCAGAAACGGAAATATGCAGAATCATCATAAAAGATACCTCAAAAAAAAAAAAAAAAAAAAATTTAACATCCAATGACAAGAAATGGGAAGTAAAGGTGGCTAGTTGAAGGGGTGCATACCAGAGAAGAGGCAAACACATGGCCTTAATTGGGAGGTGTTCTGGGTCATAGATAGTTTCATAGATTTTGCGTAGGGAACCAACTCACTCTACAGGGTACGTCCAACTCCCAACTCCCAACTGACAACCCAACTAAACTGAAGCTGATGTTTGATCTCTGGAAGGTCCAGTCAGCAACATCAGTACAGGGTCAAGATCCAACAGTTTATCTGAGAAAAAAAAAAAAAAAAAATCTACGATTGTGGCATATATGTAAAGTGTGTTGTGCTGGAAGTGTCGAAAACTTATATCAGAGAGGAAACTGGAGGAAATTGGTCCCGGCGGGGCTCGAACCCGCGACCTTCGGCTCATAAGACCAACGCTCTAACCAACTGAGCTACGGGACCGATTGTGAAAGATGGCTTCCTTATTTATATTTCAATAAACTTGACTAATTGAATGAATCTTTCAAGATCTAATAAATTTCATCTTTCTGACAATGACCTACCTTTAAAGATACGTATTGAATCAATTGACTCATGGGTCATGTCTGTCTCAGATCTAGTTGCATGCTATTATATATTGTCTCCCAATTGTTGGATCGATTGTCATTTGCAAGCATGAAGATGGCCAAGTGATGAAGGATAGCTTTTACTGAATGACTCCCTATTTTCTCTTAATAGTTAATGTCATGTATATATGAATTAGGATCCACCTTGCCTTGGAAGTATTAAACTAGGACAAAATTCCTACATATATACATTCAAAAATCACTACGTTCGTATATACGCGAAATGCTATATGTTACACTTTTATCTTAGTCTTCTATTTCATTTAGTGATATTATCCATCAGCTTTTGAATTTTGGGCAATATTAATCAATGTTTTGAATTCCGTTCCGGTGATCATTCCGGTTTATATACTGGAACGGAATATTTTGGTATCGGTGTACCGTTTCGGGATTAATTAAATATTATATATAAATATTTATATGTATATATAAACTAACAACTAATAGAATAAATATATATATGTATATATATGAAATAATTGAAAATTTATAAAATAAATATACGTTGAAAAAATCATAAACTTGAATTGAGACACATAAAAATAAATAAATAAATAAAGAATAGAGAAATTATTAAAAATAATGAAATTTAAAAAATGAGAAAATGAGGAGACATATTTAAACTTACAAAAAAATTAAAATTATATAAATACATTTTATATTTTAGAATTAATTAAATATCATTTGTATTTAAAATTTACAAAAATGTCATTCAAACACAAAAAAATTACAAAAACAGTCCGAAACGGAACAAGGACCGAAATGTCAATTCCGGCCGGAATGGCCAGAATTTGACCCGAATGGCCGGAATAGACCGAAACGGCCGGAATTTAGAGCGAAACGAAATGAGGAGGTATAGTGTTCCGGACACTACACCGAAACGGCAAATTTCGGCCGTTCCAGCCGGAACGGAACGGAATTTAAAACTATGATATTAATGCTATAGCTTCATCGAAACCATAACAAATTATCTCATTACCCTAAGATTAGCCTACACATGAACGAGAATTAGAAAATACAATTCTTATCAACACAACTCGTACGTTATAAACTCTACAATATTATTAATTTATATATATATAGTTTTTTGGTCGTGTGTTGATAATTCCTTACCTCATATTCGGTCCGATCGACACTATAAAAAAACTATTTATTTAGGGTTAAGTATTTCTTACGAAAATGATTTTTTTTATTAAAATAAATTTATTTTTATTGTAAATAGTCATTCTCATAGTAAATAATTCATCACAAATACTTTCTTTTTTATAGTGAAAGTACAATTCTTATCTCACGAAACACGAGAAACATGCATTGACATTTACATCAGCCGCCCTAAGCCTCATAAAGAAATAAGTATGGGCTAGCTATATATAGTACTACAAATACAAATTAATGTATCTGGCCATATTGGGTAAGGGTCGACATAGAAATCATAGAATGAATGCGTCCTCCAATTAGAACCGGCTTCTATTGATGCGTACACGTGTATGCATTTGAAAACATATGGTCTATGTCATAATAAAAAGATCATGCAATTAGTGGGTGTGTAGGGTCACTAGTACTATTACATTTCTAATCATTGCAATGTGATATATACGTTATAAGAAAATTTCTTATTTATAACCACTTATTTTCTATTAAAATAAGTTTATCTTTGTCCTAAATAGTCATTTTCATCGTAAATAATTTATCATAAATGCTCTCTTTTTTGTAGTGATATGTAATAATTAGTACCAGTTTTATACCTTTTACTGTATTTAATTTATGAGAAATGATATTTGTAGTTTTAAGGTATGCAAATCTTGTGTAATCCTTTAAATTTGAAACCTCCATAAAAAAAATCATCTTTTTAATGATGGATCCAACTTTTTTTCAAAATAAATACGCGGAGATTGCAAACTTGCATCTAACATTATCCTTAATTTATAAGTAATGCTATATATACTTACAATTTTACTTTCGACACTCATTTTGTTAGTTTTTTTTTTTTAATTCAAATGTTAAATTTTAAATTATCATGATTTTCAGCATATCAAAAACTGACATGTAGAAAAATAATTTTTTTTTATAAATCTTTCTTAAATACATTTAACATTATCCTTAATTTATTGTCATTCTTGATGACTTGCATAATTTAGTATAGCTTATCACTTCTTAACTTTAAACTTTAGTCCAATTTTATTTATTTTTGTTGATGATAGGCTTTATTGTCGTCATTAAATTTTATTTCAGATTTGAAGAAAAAGAAGACCCAAATTTTAGCAGCCTATGTCTAAAGACTCTCTCTCATTTAAATGAAGATTTTATTTGAATATAAGAGCTGGTCACTAGTGTTATTTAGGGGATAAAGATCAAGTTGAATTTTTTGTAGAGCAGAAGAAATTGGAACCAAAGAAATGACATATTTTTTAATTGGATAACTGTACAATTTTGGTTTTGAGAGAGCGTATTTCCGTGGGAAGCAGATGAAAACTATCAAGAGATGGAAATCAAAAGAGGCCAAAAGGAACAAAAGACAGAACGACGAGAAGTTGAAAAAGAAAGAAAGAAAGCAAATGACATTTTTTAAATGAGAGAGAGTCTTTAGACATGGGCTGCTAAAATTTGGGTCTTATTTTTCTTCAAATCTGAAATAAAATTTAATTGACGACAATAAAGCCTAACATCAGCAAAAATAAATAAAATTGGACTAAAATTTAAAGTTAAGAAGTGATAAACTATACTAAATTATGCAAGTCATCAAGAATGACAATAAATTAAGGATAATGTTAAATGTATTTAAAAAAGATTTATAAAAAAAAAATTATTTTCTACATGTCAGTTTTTGATATGCTGAAAATCATGATAATTTAAAATTTAACATTTGAATTAAAAAAAATTAGATTGAACTCAGCTGAGTTTGGGAATCAAACGCAACCTTTAATTTTCAGCAAATAAAAAATTGATATGTAGAAAAATAAATTTTTTTATAAATCTTTCTTAAATACATTTAACATTATCCTTAATTTATTGTCATTCTTGATGACTTGCATAATTTAGTATAGTTTATCACTTCTTAACTTTAAACTTTAGTCCAATTTTATTTATTTTTGATGATGTTAGGTTTTATTGTCGTCAATTAAATTTTATTTCAGATTTGAAGAAAAAGAAGACCCAAATTTTAGCAGCCTGTGTCTAAAGACTCTCTCTCATTTAAATGAAGATTTTATTTGTATATAAGAGCTAGTCACCGGTGTTATTTAGGGGATAAAGATCAAGTTAAATTTTTGTAGAGCAGAAGAAATTGGAACCAAACAAATGACATATTTCTTAATTGGATAACTATACAATTTTGATTTTGAGAGAGCGTATTTCTATGGGAAGCAGATGAAGACAATCAAGAGACGGAAATCAAAAGAGGCCAAAAGGAACAAAAGACAGAACGACAAGAAGTTGAAAAAGAAAGAAAGAAAGCAAATGACAAAGGCTGCGTTTGGTTCCCAAACTCAGCTGAGTTCAGTCTAATTGTTTTTTAATTCAAATGTTAAATTTTAAATTATCATGATTTTCAGCAAATCAAAAATTGACATGCAGAAAAATAATTTTTTTTTATAAATCTTTCTTAAATACATTTAACATTATCCTTCATTTATTGTCACTCTTGATGACTTGCATAATTTAGTATAGTTTATCACTTCTTAACTTTAAACTTTAGTCCAATTTTATTTATTTTTGATGATGTTAGGCTTTATTGTCGTCAATTAAATTTTATTTTTGATTTGAAGAAAAAAAAGACCCAAATTTTAGCAGTCTGTGTCTAAAGACTCTCTCTCATTTAAATGAAGATTTTATTTGAATATAAGAGCTAGTCACCGATGTTATTTATGGGATAAAGATCAAGTTGAATTTTTTTAGAGCAGAAGAAATTGGAACCAAACAAATGACATATTTCTTAATTGGATAACTGTACAATTTTGGTTTTGAGAGAGCGTATTTCTGTGGGAAGCAGATGAAGACTATCAAGAGACGGAAATCAAAAGAGGCCAAAAGGAACAAAAGACAGAACGACGAGAAGTTGAAAAAGAAAGAAAGAAAGCACATGACGAAAGCTGCATTTGGTTCCCAAACTCAGCTGAGCTCAGTTGAGTTCAGTCTAATTTTAAGCTGAGTCTAACATCCAAACACCCAACTCTCAAATTACTAAACTCATCCCAACTCAAACCCTTCTTATACGTGAGACCCACAACCTTTTTTAACTTAAAACATCTTTATACGTGGGACCCACAACATTTTTCAATTTTTCATTAAAGTATTAAACTAATCTTAATATCCAAACACACTTTAAACTCAGTTTAGATGGGTCTCACATAACTTCCTCAACTACTCAACTCATTACTATTCATAAAGAACTCAACTTAGTTGAGCTCAGCTCAACATTCAAACACAGGCGAAAAGAACGGACGAAGGTGAATGTTGAACTTCAAAAAAAAAAGAAAAAAAAAAAGGATGTTCATAAGTGAGAAAGGCGAGAGAAGTTTTGATAAAAAAGGAGAATTGAACAGAACGACAACGGAATTGGAATCGAAGCGGACGACGACGGCATTGGAATTTCATTATTCCTTTCAGAAAAATTATGGTGAATTTGTTAATGTTGAGTTTAATTTTTAGCATGAACTAAATTTTCTTTATTTTAGAAAAATGATGTAATCTAATTTCAAACTATATATACTTGCTTTTCTATGCTAATTTGAAGTAATTCTCTTCTATGTTTGTTTGATTTATTCTGAGCTTATTACTTCTAATTGACTGGCCATAAATTATATGATTTTGTTCTTGTGATTTGCTATCGAAAGAGGGAGTTATAAGATAGAACTTGGATATTTCTAAATAGGTTAATATATATAAAGATTGAAAGACTTATATGAATTTATATAGTCTTAAAATCGTTGGTTTAATGCTTTCTTGCTTTATTAATTTGCATACTCTTGTGCAAAATAATGAATAAGAATATTTCCAATTGACTTTCGAAATAGGCTTTTGGATTACTTTGGAGAATTTGCTAACAAATAGAGATAATTAATTTCAATTAGTTAGATGAGAAAAGTAATTGAATTTCAATTAATCGATTTGCTAACAAATCGATTTCACCTAATCCCCCAGTATATATAGTGGGGGATTAGGTGAAATCGATTTCCTAAAAGTTCTTTTTTCTCATTGATTCAATCATTAAACAACAATTTCCTTTACTTTGAATATTTTCTTCGAATTAATTTTATTTCAAATTGTAATTACAAAAATCTTAGTGACTTTTCTAAATAAAGTCAAGGTTAGTTTAATTTTGGTACTTGTCAAAGTGAGATATCAATCCCTGAGGACGATACTCTTCTCATCACTTTACTATAAAACTACTACAATACTATACACTTGTGATTTTGTACCGATCAATTCTCTAGCCTCCCATTACAAGTACACCTAACGAAAAGCTTATTATAATAGTTATACATACGATATATATGACTTGCATGTGAAAATCATCATCATGCTCATGGAAAATCATCATGATCATCTATGTGTAGCAAATTCCCTTCCAATTTTTTTTTTTTTCCTAAGCAAGCAAATTTCATTAAAATAAAAGTTGATATATGTTAGAGGGGGCGGGGTTCCCCAACAAAATATCCCAAAACAACAAATGCAGTGCAAATGTGATAAAGAAAAAGAAAAAAAAAAGCGGGTTCTGAGACCAATTTCTTGGTCTCTACCCAGTCCCTACTAAGAGGAAACCGTTTTAAAAGACGTTTGAGGTATTTGTTGGTGAGGTCATTAGTCTCTCTCACAAGATCACCGGTTAGGGAAAGCAATAATACGAATAGACCGGCATGGGAAGAGCACATCTGCAGCAGAGGAACAGTCAATCCACGCCTCTGTCCTCAAGCGCTAGTGGAATGGAGGATGCGTCTGGCTGATTTGAAGGATCGAAAGGTGGGGAGTCTGCTGGTCCGGCGCGTGTAACCGACAGAGCTGTCAGAGCACGCGGCGCGTGAAGACCATGCGTGGAAACAAACCGCGCGTGAAGGCCACGTGCCCACATATTGGGCGCAATTCAGCGTCATCCTAGTAGATCGGCGGAAGGGGAACGTTGTGATGGGGTGCATGTCGACTGTTCATGGCCAGAGTGCAACAGATTTGAGAAAATCCATGCCAGTGGAAAAACACTACTATAAAAGCATCTTCACAAATATGTAGTGGAAAGGAAGAGGAAAAAGAAAAGGAAATGGAGAGGAAGTTGGAGTCAAGGCTCACTCATTCCTCTCCGGTGACAGCATTTGGAAGGGAATTAAAAGGATCGAGTTCTCCATTTCTAGACAGAGAAGCTCAGCCTTCTCTTTCTATTCCATCTCTTCCACAAGCATCTAAAGAAACTCAGTACCGGAATAGAAAGAGATGGAATAGAAAGATGCCTAATTTTTTGTTGAAAGTATAGGACATTAATTGATGTACTTAGCCAAACATATAAATGGCCCTTTTTTACAATATATAGATAATAATTTATATAAGAAAAATAGCTCTCTGCATGGAAATGATGGACTCAATGATGACGGAACTGCACGAAATGATCATATATATCAAGCTCATGCAAGATATTTACATTATATTTGTATGTAAATTAAATTACATGCATTTCAGTACGTTAATTATAAGAAAATTATTTATTTATAGTTAATGATTTTCTATAAAATAACTATTTTTTTATTAAAATAAATATATTTTTATCACAAATAATCATTTTTCTAATAAATAATCCTTTAATTACAAATGCTCGTAATGACTATATTACTTTTCTAGTTAATAGGGTAGTAGCTGCTCACTTTTATATCATTAGAATAATGCTTAGTCCACCGATCATCATTTTTTAAATTTTTTTATTATTATTGTTTTTATTTAATCATTAAGAAAATATTTTTTAATAATATTATAATTTTTTTTTAAAATGTTGAAGGGTATAAAAACATGTATAAAAAAAATCCATTTGATCTTGTCGGTAGCATGACCCATCGGTGGAATCCACCTATATATGGACGTAGCACCACTCACACTATTAACGTAGAAATTTATTTATGATCATTTTAAATGGTTTACACGTGAATCTTATTAAATTTACACACTCGTATCTTTTTATGTAATATAGTTTATAACAAAGTGTTTGTACGACGTATTATATTAAGTCACGTACACTTTTGTAAGTATACCGGACCAAATATTTCTTTTTACTTCATCCCGTTATTATCGCGTGGAAGCAGTGCTAATTTCCTAGAATCTTCAGCTACGTACGCGAGTATGTCTATAAATATCTGCGGACATGGTACCTATGTTAGTCACACTCGTCTTTTGAAGCACAAAAATATTGCAGTAAACTCATCCCTACCAACTCATGACATCGATGTCAATCCAGGTTTCAGCAGTTCCTCCTGCCTCAATCCAAAATATTGCCACTCGTGACAAATCGAATCGCAGCTTGGCGGATTATCATCCTACCATTTGGGGTGTTCATTTCCTATCCTATGCTTCTGATGATCATGACTCCAACATGGTAATATATATATTTATATATATATATATATATATATATATAAAAGCGACCTAGCTCTACCCTTTTTTGTGTTTACATGATATCATATACTGTGGTCGAGATGGCCGGTTTTACCATATTAATTTACCGCCAACGTAACTTTGATGTCTAAAATGACTGGTCATGGATTTCTTATCCAATCTTTGATCTAACTCGCACCATAATTGCAAATAACAAAATATATAGTCATTGCTAAAGGATCTCGCAATCTTTTTTCACATTTTAGAATTAAAATTCTTCAAAACTTAATTATCATGATCTCGATGATCTAGAACCCATGATGATGTGAACTAATTTTACTCGTGTAGGAAGCAGATGATAAAATTATGGAGCAATTCCAAGAATCGAAGGAAGAGTTGAAGAGAATGCTCATGGCTCCTACTGAAACGCTTTCAGAAAAACTGGGCCTGATTGATGCAATTCAGCGCTTAGGTGTTTCATATCATTTTGAAAGTGAGATTGACGAAATTCTGCAGGAAGTGCACACGAACCCTCCTTGCTTTAATAACAGCGATAAGGACGATGACCTTAACCTTTGCACTATTGCTCTCTGGTTTCGATTGCTTAGACAACAAGGTTATAATGTTTCATGTGGTACGTTCTCATTTGTCCTTCAAATTTTACAGGTTTTCTTCGTTGATAAATGTCTCATAACCAGCACTACTAACGTTATCTTCATATCATTAAATTACCATCAATTAGACTTTTGTTCTAATTAGGCCGGTTGGTTACGAGGAAAACAAGGAGTAATTGGTGTGTCCAAGCTAGGTTTAATTCTTCTTGGCGCATTCAAATTAATGTTCATTCGGCATTAAGTAATCGCATCAGTTGATTTCTTTTGTCTTTTGAGTGCTCATTAACATAGACGTAGTAATTATGAAACAGATATTTTCAACGAGTTCAAAGATGAGAAAGGTGATTTCAAGGCATCCTTAATTTCTGACGTGAATGGCATGCTGAGTTTGTACGAGGCTGCACATCTTGGGTTGCGTGGAGAAAATATTCTTGATGAAGCCCTTGCTTTTACCACCACTCATCTTGAGTCAGCTGTGAGTCATGATATCAAGGTGGCCAGTAATTTGCAAAAGAAAGTAATTCATGCTCTGAACCGGCCCATCCGTAAAGGATTACCGAGGTTAGAGGGAATCCATTACATCTCCATCTACCAGGAGGAAGATTCACACAACAAAACTCTGCTGAATTTTGCCAAGCTAGATTTTAATGTCGTACAAGCACAACACCAGAAAGAAGTATGCAACATTACAAAGTAAGTCCAACTTGCATGATCATAAACTACATGATCGATTTTGAAGTACCTAATTTACGTAATAGATGATGATCGATCGAGCAGTAGTACTGCATGCAGGCATGATGATAAAAGTGATCTACATACTGGGGGTAAAAGCATTTTTTTTGGGTCCCTGGAGACTGTTGTAAATAGTTATACTTAAAAGTTGAGTTGAATGTTTTTCAGGTGGTGGAAAAACTTAGACTTTGCAACAAAGCTGCCTTATGCGAGAGACCGAATAGTAGAGTGCTGTTTTTGGGTCATGGGAGTGTATTTTGAACCGCAATATTCCCTTGCAAGAAGGATTCTGACAAAAGTAATAGTCATGACATCCATTATTGATGATACCTACGATGCCTTTGCTTCGTACGAAGAAGTCGAGCTATTTACGGAAGCAATCGAAAGGTTGCATGATGATATTCTCTAATTTCAGCTTCAATACGACATATTATATTTATATAATATAGGTAGTTTTCTGATCATAGTCCAACAAATTAAAGATAAATAATGATCATAGGGAAATTCTCGTTATTTGCATTTTCAGATGGGATGTTAGCGCCATAGATCTACTTCCCGCGTATATGAAGCCAATTTATCGGGCATTGTTAGATATTTACGATGAAATTGAGGCTGAGACTGCAAAGGAGGGAAGATCATTCTGTGTGCCTTATGCAAAGGAAGCAGTAAGCTAGCTCCCAATATATAATAATAATTCTAGATTAATATTAATTACCTGAGAATCTTTTTTTTTTTTTTTTAATTCTTTTTAAACCGAATATATGATGCTTTGCAGATGAAAAAAGTAGTCCAAGCCTACCATGTGGAAGCCAAGTGGTGTCATGAAAGCTTCGTTCCAACGATGGAGGAGTACATGCGTATTGCCCTAATAACTTCAGCTTATTCAATGCTAGCCACAACTTCCTTCGTTGGCATGGGAAATATTGCAAACAGAGAGGTCTTTGAATGGATCTCCAATGGCCCTAAAATCGTTACAGCTTCAACGATTATTTGCAGACTCATGGACGACATTGCCGGCCATAAGGTACAATAAACTCAACAATATTATCATGACGTTTTTCCCCTCGACATTTCACCCACTACTTATATATAAGTACGTACTTTTTATGTAACAATTAATGCACATTAATTTATGGGTACGTCCTGTAGTTTGAGCAAAAGAGAAGACATGTTGCCTCAGCGGTTGAGTGCTACATGAAACAGTATGGTGTTTCAGCAGCGGAAGAGGTATACGAACTGTTCCAAAAAGAAGTGTCCGATGCATGGAAAGATATCAATCAAGGGTTCCTCAAGCCGAATGCTCTCCCGATGCCATTCCTGGAGCGAGTTCTCAATTTTACTCGTGTAATCGATGTTATTTACAAGGAGGATGATGGATATACTCACTCTCATATGCTGAAAGATCATATAACCTCCTTGCTCGTCAATCCTCTTCTCATCTGATCACGATCGAGAATATGGATCTAATTAAGTGGTCCTTCCATGATCAACTGAGTGATAATACGTACGTACGTGTTTGAATTCCCTATGATCTGTGTGCATGTAAAAAAAATGAAGAAAAAAGAGTAATATGCAGCTTGCTCTTGGCCCCTGTTAAATATTAATGCTTGTTTGTATTTTTTTTTTTTTTTTGTATCATATGCAGGTTGTTAATTGTATTAATATATGCTTGTATATATGCAATGAATAAAGGACCACAGTTATTGCAGTTCTTAGAAGTTAATAATTAGAACTATATATATTTTCTGAAAGAATAATTTTAGATCTATATAGGATTAATATATGTAAATTCTCGATCGGATCCCTATACGTACCTACGTAACGATTTTGCAAGGCTTGCTCGGTCGTCCCTTTTCTTTCCTTCTTAGCTGAGTCTAACCCACCAACTGTACCAAAAAATTATGAGACTGTTGGGCACATGATGAGTCGAGGAATATGGATCAGCTCCGATCAAGAGTCATGTTCAGTAGAAGATGAATAACAAATATTAAGTATTGAGGGTTTTTGGCTTCAATTTGGTCTCATCAAATAAAAAAACTATTAAGCTGATCACATGCACCTGGCCTTATGATCTAATTATCTTAGGTATTTTACAATATTTTACACCTAAAATTTTAAAAATAAAAAAAAAAGGACACTGCATCCTCAAATTATTGAGAATTAGCAAATAGTATTTTACATTTTATTTCTCGTATGATATATTTATATATATATATATTATTTAGTGTTTAGAGTTAATTAACATATTTGGGGAATTACATCATCTACCTGCATGCGTGCATGCAAGCAATGAATTGCCTAATTAATTCCTAGCTAACAGCCTATATAGCTAGTCTCTATGGAATCCAATCATAGAGACTAACTACAATAATTAATACAGATTGATATTCCTCTTCTAAATTATTTAATATCCTATCAACTTCAAAAGCTTCCCACCAATGGATGATCTAGATCATGTTTCCAGAAATGAATAGCCTATACCACCAATAATAAACTGCCGAAGAGAAAGCAAGTAACGAGATCGATCGAAACAAACGTGCAGGTACTGTACCTTAAACGACAAAAGATCAGGTCGTCGTGTTGTGATAGATGCAGGCCGAGGCGCCACTGCCATATGTCCTCCTCAAGAATCTTGAAGCTAGACGAAAGTTGTTTCATCAGTAAGTCAAGACGTTTTGCTGTGGCTAGCCATGCTTGGGTGGGTCACGTCCTTTGATAAAAAGGTAGAGATGGCTATAGGGTTCGTTTGGACGATAGTTAGATGAGGTACTTTTACTTTGGAATGAAAGTCTATCACATCATTATAATTTTTTTAAATTCTCACATAAAATACAATAAATAATTTAACTTTTTCAAATCCTAAAACAATAATAATAATAAATAATAAATATTCTAACAATATTTTATTTAATTTTCAACTCTCATCTCATCTAAACTCACTAGCTAATATCCAAACCTAACCTAAATGAGTTAAATAAAATATTGTTAAAATATTATTTTTAATATTATTATTATTTTGGGATTTAAAAATATTGAATTATTTATTATATTTGATATAAGAATTTGAAAAAATTATAATGATGAGATGAGATGAGATCATGTCTGTATCCAAACCATCTTACTCTTTGGCATGCTTATCAAAGATATGAAGTCCCAATAATTTACACCTCTAACTTGTACATTTTCCAATTTGATTTGATGCCTTTCTAGTTGTTTGGATCTAAAGTTTCCAGTACAGAAGCATGAATTATTATTTGGATAAAAGGTGGGCCAATCCTTTCGACGTGATAGAAACAGAACTGCTACTTACAATCGCTATTTGCAAGAGGTGTGCAAAATTAATATAAAAAAAATGTAATTGGCTGGATCCCACTCTTCTTCTTCTCTTTTGCACTCTCCTTCTCTCTCTCCCTCCCTCCATCTCGAGCATCTCAATTTTTCTCCCTTTTGATCTGTCCTCTACCAAAGAAATAAATTCAATTAGAGAAAAATTATATGAAATCATTCAGAATGCCTAATTAAAACTGGTCATGAACTATCAACATTGGATTAACTTCAAGCAAGATAGCCTGCCAGCTAGCAAAACTCCAGTTTCAACAACATTCGAATCTTCCTCTTTTGACTTGATAATATAAGAAAAACATGGAGCATTACTTCTATGGTGAAAGTCCAGATTTTCATTTGGAATGATTAGTTGCCTCCGAGTGAAATGGCTTGCCATTGCTTCTTTTTCCTACCCTTGCTATAAAAAATCCCCAAATATCCGAACGCAGAGGATGAGCGACTAGTCATGGAAAATTCAAATATAAAAAAAAAATACACATACAAATCCACAAAGAAACAAGATTATGCCTCATTCACAGCATGAAATCGAGTAATATAATATAAACCCATACATCCAATGCCTAAAAAAAGATTAAGTTTGAGAGGAAAAAAAAAAACTAAAATAAAAATAAAAATGTAAGCGTCGGAAGGAGATTGAGACAGAAATCGTTACCACTTGAGAGTAAGAAGAAAATGGAAGGGAACGGATTCAACTGAAGAATGCAGAGCCGCTGGAGAGAGAGGAAGAAGTGAGCAGATAAAAAAACAACACTGCTACGTACAGTCGCCATTTGTAAGCGGCGTGTAAATGGCTTTCAAAAGTAATATAAAAGAATGTAATTGTCTGTGGCTGGGTCCCACTCTCTCTCAGAGTCAGTGTTCTTTTCTTCTCTTCTGCACTCACTCACTCTCTCTCTCTCTCTCCCTCCCAAATCTCTTTTCTCTTGCAGCATACTCTCTCAACCAAACTTTCTCTCTATCTTCTATGTGAATATTAGAGCCCTTAGCCACTCCATCAAGCAATAGCAACCCAGGTTACATACTCCTGCCCCTCTCACACCGTTCTTTGCATTTTGTTTTCTATCCTGGGGATGGGGATGGCACTACTACAATTGAATCACAAACCCATAGTTTCCTTTGAAGATTGAAAAAAAAACACGACATTCACGGGAGAAATTGAACACAAACACCGTATAGAACCGGCTTCACAAAACATTGAAATTAAAGTTGCCTTGAAAGTTGGAAATTAAAGTTGCTTTAAAGTTGGAAATCACAAAACAATGAATAGAATGAGGCACAGGAATGCTAGTGAAAGTATGAATGTTTGCGTGAAGAAGAAACCCATCGCTTTTTCTTGCTCTTCTTCCTTGCTTTCCCTGTCTCTGTCCGATCGCAGACCCATCCAAAAAACTCATTCCAAAACTCCACCTCACAGTCGCAGACCCATCCAAAAACACAACCCTTTGAACAAAAACTCCAACCTCGGCTCCAATGGTGATGTTCGAGAACCAACCTACATCATCTCCGACCACCTTTCCTTCCATCCTGCGAGATCTTGACCTTCACGGCCGCTCTCTCACCCGAAGACCGAGAAGTCTTGGCTTACCTCCTCCCCTGCTCCAATAGCTCTGTCAACTTTGACGGCCGCCGTAGGACCACCCACCATGAAAACCCATCTGACTCATTGGATTTGAGGAAGCTAGAACCCAGAAAAAGTGTATTTGGCGGGAATTTCCTAGTCGGACCCATGTGAGCTCCCGAGTCGGTGCAAGACATTATCCGAGTTGGACCCATGTGAGCTCCCGAGTCCGTGCGGTAATTTTAGAGTCGGACCCATGCGAGTCCGTGCGGGAATGTCCGAGTTGGACCCATGCGAGCTCCCGAGTCGAACCATGGTTGCTCATGTTTTGACAATCTTGCGGCTTTTCGCTCAAGTGAGGAATGAAGAAAGATAAGGGGCAGGGGGAGAATGGAGAAGACGAGGGAGGGAGGGAGAATGGGATCTGAGGGAGGGAGGGAGAACGCACTGTTTTGTTTTTATTTTTGGCGTTTGCACTGCGACTGCACGAGGCGTCTGCAAATAGAATTATTCATGAAAAAAAGAAGCAGAGAGAGAGGAAGAAAGTGGGAGAAAGAAAAGCGTGCGACGAGTGTCAGACAACTGTATGTTGACTGCGCATACCGACTGTATATAGAGTTTTTCGATAGGAAAACTTATCAATGACTCATGATTAGTCTGTAAAAGGTATTAAGATTGGAAAATTCATGTGATAGATTCAGCAATAAATTTGTACCAACTTAAGCCTCACTTTTGTAGCCACAAAGACAGCTAGATCAGAATTTGCTCCATATGAATTGGTTTTTTATTTTGAACCTATTCATTTAAGAAGAAAAAAATAATTAGTATCCGAATGGCATACCATATACACTACTTATGTGATAAGATTTGATTTGTAAAATTCATATTTTTAAATTTTTCCTGCAAATCAAATCGTGCTATAGTATAATAGTATAAAGATATATCTTAAGTCATATATATAGAGAGTGTAACGTCCCGATCCTGGATGAGTCGGAGAATTACTACATGTAATTTATAAATCTGTCTCTCAAAACATCTAAAATTCTCAAAGATTTTGAAAACAATAATCAATCTCATATTTTTCAAATAAACACATAATAATCTCTACAAAGTCATCACTATATTAATAACATAAACTAAATGGGCCACAATCTCTCAATAGTCTCAACATAAATGACTGGTAAATCTTTAAATCTTACTAAAACAAAAACATAAACATATTTAAAAGACATCACAAATCTTTCTATTAACACTAGTACCCTAAGGTACCCCACACCATATCCTCAAATTAATGAAATTGATAACTACATAGAACCGACTCAGCCTAATACAGAGATTCAATCAAAGTTTTGAATTCTGGCACGGTATGGCCGAAATATATCGTTTGTGTGGCGTAATCGGTACAGAGAATGAAATAGTTTCATACTGGTCAAAATATCGGCCTTTACCTTTTTTTTCTTTCATTTCTTCAAATTGCAAACTCATTTTTTGATCCCTCAATTCAGATCAGACTATTTATAATTTATATATTTATATATAATTTATTCATATATAGGCTATTATTTTAGAATTAATTTATATATGTTTATATATATAATTTATTTATATATAAACTATTCCAAAACGATATCTAAAACGGTATCAGTATCAAAATATCTCATTTTAATGTTTCAACCAAAACTCACCAAATCGGTATTCAAAATATTGGATTCAATCCATCAAAAACAGCACTCACTTCAACTGGAGTGATGATGCCGCGCCCATAAAGAGATGCAAATTAAGATCCTAACGCCTCTGACCAATTAAGATCCTGGGGAACCAATCAATAGAGCTCACTACCAGTCATTATCCTATTTATTTCTACCCTATTCTCCATCATTCTGGCCTCAAAAAGATCAGAGTCTTCAGCTAGCCCACCAGAGACCCAAGTCTACTCAAAAGCCACTATTTGCTCTCCTACCCAATCATGCTAAACTCATGCAAGCTCCACCAACACCCACTTATAACAACACCCCTCTGGCCAATTAGGATCCTAGGAACCCAATAGAGCCTACTACCAATCAGCATCTCTATTCATTCCTACCCCCTACCCCACTATTCTGCATCCTTCTGGCCACGGAAAGACCAGAGCCTCCAAGTTTTTGGCTCTATAAAAGCCGAGATGCGTGCCTCAAGTTAGATAAGTGGATAGGTTGGCGATAAGAGGACTAGAAAAAACCACATTCTTAGAATCAACTAAACGTTTTCCTGTAAGTAATTGAGAATTTATAGAAGAACACTAAACGGATTGTATCAAGTTTTAATCAGTTTTCTTTCTTTAAGAAAACAAAACACACCGAGGCATTGAACAATACGAAGAGCCTTCCATGCAACTAAACATACCAGCAACCAAACAAATATTGAAAAGAAAATAGGACAACAAAGTGAAAATGACCTCGCAGGAGCAATACAATGCAGACGGCACGCGGACGATGGCAGATGGCACGCTGACGACGGCAGAAGAGCGGCGGGAACCAAGCGGGCGAGGCGACGTGAAGTTGGAGGGAGAGAGAAATTTGAATGGCCTGTTTTGGGGGAAAAAAGGTCGGGAAACGGGGTTTTAACACTACAACAAAAAAGAGATTTTGGGACGATTTTATTTTGAGACGAATTGAAAATCGTCCCAAAAAGTGAGATTTAGAGACGAATTTTATATTTCGTCCCAAAAAGACGACGGAAGTTGCATACCGTTCGAACGGTATGTTCAGGGACGAAATTTTCCGTCCCTAATAATTTAACCGTTCGAATGATAATGAGGCATCATTCGAAGTCTTTAATTTTTGCGTTCGAACGGAAATTTTGGCGCGTTAAGTAACATCGTTATAGCGGAAAATTACTACGCCGTTCGAACGTGCA
>QEOT01006000.1:0-16919 GCA_003123785.1 Pterocarya stenoptera
AAAACAAATCCTCAACAAATAATCATATACACATGTTAAGAGTACTCCATAAAACAATTGGACCAAGATCTATCCATTAGCTTGGTCAAAAACTTCAAACTACAATACACTCTCCAGTTTATCGTCCAGAATGACCTTTCTTAGATTTGAACAACTTTTTACCGATCAAAGAATCTCCAAATAGAACAAATAAGATATTCACGTAAACTAGACTTGAAAAGAAATAACTTTCATGAAGGAAACTTTGTGAGAAAATACTTACAAAAGCTTCGAATCTAACGTACAACAGAAATCAGAAAAACAGCCCGAGAGAGTCTTTTGTGTTGTATCAAGGAAAAGTGTAAAGGAGGGCTGCTTTTCATGGGAAGTGGACTGGAGAACCTCTTACACAAGTTATGAAAAGTGATAGGACTAAAAGAAAGCTTGAGTGTTGGCCTTTTCTTCCCATTACAATAAACAAAAATCAGCCCAAGATCTTTTCTCAAGATGAAGTGTAAAAGTGAAAGAGTAAGGTGGCTCTTCTTTTGTAAAGATCTGGCCAGCCAAGTGAGGGTGCAAAACTTAGCCAAAAAGCAATGCTAATGTGGTCCAATTCGTAGACCTTAATGGGCCTAAACTGAATGGGCCTAAATTTTGGAGTTTTAAGAGAGTTTGGGTTGCTATCAAGCCCAAATACATCAAATGTTCCTCTTGGAGTCAAGTGTATAATACTATTCACTATGTGTGGCTAAGATCTTGCCAAGTGTCCAAATAAAACTTATCTAATCTAGTTTGGACATTCCACACTGTAATTTTGAAAACATTGCACTTGGTGTGCTTACTGAGGTTACTATTTACTCCGAAAAGTGAATAATAAACTTAGCACAGAAAAATCCTAAATAATCAAATTAACCTACAGTAAAAATCATTTACTGAAATTCAATCTCAAAGTGCCCCTAAAAATAAATTCATGGTTTCGAACAGGCATTTTGTCCGAAAATATGAAAATAGACTTATTGCGCCATAAAATCTAAAATAATCAACTAAGTCTAATGGCGTAGACCATAACGCATTCTGACACTTATAACTATCTCAAATAATTAGAATCGCACTTTTGGTACCACAGTGAGTGATAACACAGACTATGTTGATAGACTAAAACCTATGTGATTGGTCGATTAGTGAAAACTTATGGAGTTTTCACGGGATTCCTAAAGCCAATAGAAATTTCACCTTTGAATTTCTAGCTGGCTGTTACACTTTTACATCCCCTCCAACCCGATAGGATGAGTTGCCAAGGCTTTCCTTCAGGTGCCCCTGTACCTCCTCCGGGAAGTCAGCAAATTCGGTTATGAAGTCGGCCAGCACTTATCCCTTGATAGCTATCCAGGGAAGCTACTTGATATCTAACTCACTCAGCTCGACCGCCCTATTCATCAAGCGACATGAGGTGTTTGGCCTCTGCAGAATCTTCTTGAGTAGGGTGTCAGTGATGACCTTAATCAAGTGGGCTTGAAAAGATGGCCTCAGTCTTCTTGCAGCGACTACTAATGCGAACACCATCATGTCTATCCATGGGTACCTTGCTTCAGCTCCACGGAATGCCCTGCTTGTGTAGTATGCCGGTTGCTGCAAGCCCCCTTGGTCCCAGACCAGGACCGTTGAGACATCGTGTGGTGATACTAATAGGTAAACTGTTATGTCCTCTCCCGACTCTACTTGGCTAAGAAGCGGGGGGTGCGCCATATATGCCTTCAGTCGTCAAACGCCCAATCACACTTGGCGTCCCAGCGTTGGGCTTTTCTTAGGACTTTGAAGAAAGGCATACACCTGCTGGTTGACCGGGCGATGAACCAGTTCAGGGCTTCCACTCGCCTAGGCAGCCTTTGTACTTCTTTGATGTTTCATGGGCGAGGATCCTCACTATTGCCTAGCCTCTGATTGACCAACCGTTGATAAGTTTCTCCTGTGTTCTTTAGTCAGCAAGGCATGAACCGGTAATAGTAGAGTCCCCGATTTGTGATGAAAGCCATATTGTCCTCGTCTTTTGGGTTCATACGTATTTGATTCAACCCAAGTAGGCATCCATTAAGGTGAGTAACTGATGGCCTGCAGTGAAGTCGACAATCAAGTCAATCCATGGTAGGGAAAACTTTCCTTCGGGTAAGTTTTGTTCAATTCGGTGAAGTCCACACACATCCTCCACTTGCCATTCAACTTTTTTTACCAATACTAGTGGGCTTCTAGCATGAATTCGACAGCGAGGAGTTAGTTGACTTCCTCGGCAATGGCGGCATACTTCTCTGCGCTAAAACTTATGCGCTTCTGCCTAACATTCTTGGCTTCGAGGTGGATGCAGAGGCGATGCTCAATGACTGTGTTGTCAATCCTGGGAATTTCCTTGCATCTCCACGCAAGCACATCCAGGTGTTCATTGAGGAGCTACTTCATAGACCGCCTCAGCTTTGGACCCATGTTGGTCCCGATTCTCACCATGTGTTCAGGCCTTGCAAGGTACATGGGGACCAATTCTAGGGGTTTGTTTGGTTCTGCTTGTCAAAGTGTTTGCTTGTCCTGAACTTCTTCGCTTTGCTCAAATAGGTCTGGTGGTTGCGGCGGCGGCAGTGGTGGTGGGGAACTTCATTTTGAAGTGTCAAGTTGACATTATCACCCTCAAATTGTTCACGGTGGGTTGGCCTAGTATCGTGTTGTACGAAGATGGGTCCTTGACTACCGGGAGATTCGTCATTGTTGTTGTGGTCTTGGGTACCTTTCCAACCGGGATGGACAAAGTGATGGTGCCGAGCGGCTGTACCACGTCCTCGATGAACGCCTTGAAAGGTATTGGGGCTGGTCATAGGTAGTCGAGGTTGATTCCCATTTTGGTGAACGCCTCCCAAAATAAGATGTTGGCGATATCAACAGAACTACCATTGTCGATCAAGATCTTTCGGGTCAAGCCTCTTTTGGCAACAAGCCTCTCGGTCACGAACACTTCCTCATATTAGGCTCTGTGAGCGTTGGACCTTCGCCCCAACGAGGTTGGGCCCTCGCCTACATATCCTCCCACGATAGTGTGGATTTTGCCTAAAGGATTGTCCGGCCGGGCTAGGACCTGACGTGGTGGGCTTCTTGGCACTTCTCTTTTGGTTTTACGTCTTTTGGGGCTCGCACTTTGTTCCCGCCTCGAGCGTCCGGAGTCCCTCTATGCTAGATGCGTGTCCCTCTGGTGGTTCTGCACTAGCAAGTTTTCTCGAGCTTCCATTCTCCATTTAGCGTGTAACAGTCTTCAATTCGGTGCCAGTCCGTCTGGTGGTAGGAGCAAAATCTTCTGTCTTGCCGACTCTGCTAGCTGATTTCTCATAGGGTTGGTGTTCGCTCTTCCACTACGGTCAAGTTTGTGTGGGCTCGAGCTCTGCCGTGCACCCTTGCTGGTGCATCATTTCCTCGCTTCAACCCTTGCTAGTCTTTTCCATGCCCATCGCGGGTCTTCCCATGTCCTACTCCATCTCTAGCTGAACCTTCCTGGGCGCCGTCAACGTTTGAAGTATATCCTCCGCATTGATGAAGCTGTCCACACAGTCATTGAGCTCCCGTAGCGTTATGGAGTTTTCCTTGCCAATTCTGCCATAAACAGGTACTGCAGCCAGATACCTCCCAGCAAGGAGGCTAGGGTGATCTTCTCAAATTGTTCGTCCGTCGTCATGCTTTCCCAATTAAACCGAGAGAGATATGCCATTGGTTGCATTGCTCGACGGTCAGAAGGTATGTCGTTGGTCGCCTTCTCCTTCAGCTTGCCATGAACTAAGTGAGGAACAAGCGAGCTAGCTCTCCGAATCCATTGATGGATCCTGGGGGTAGTGACCCGAACTACATCCTTGTAACGCCTTTCAATGTTAGGAGAAAGGCTCAACATGCAACTTCGCCCAGGAACCCATGAAGGGCTATGTGGGCTTTGAATGTTTCCAAAGGCTTTAGGGGGTCTTTAGACCCATCGTACATCTCCATTTTGGGGAACTTGAATTTAGGTGGAAGAGGGTCTGCTATGACCTCTATGCTGTACGGCTGGTTAGTGTTAGTGAGGAGCTGGTCTACAGAGGACGACGCACCCATCCTCTTGGCCATCTCTGCATATTTATCTACAAGTTCATGTAACTCATGGTGCATTTGCTTTCTTTCTTCCTCAGCTGCATTTGCCTCCTAGGCATGTTGCAACTCAATGTGCTCATTCTGGCTAGGCTCGACATCCCCTGCCAGTCCTCCGTTCACCCCTCGCAGGGCCTCATTTCAAAGGCTTCCCATCTCCACCGCTAGTTTCTTTACTATGTCTTCGATCAATGAGTCTCACTTCCATCCTTCTCAATGGTCCTTCCTGTCCACATGTAGTTTGAGAGCACATCACTGTCAGGATACGAATGATACATTATTTCATAAGGATCCCACAAACGACACCACTGTTGATGTCGTGTTTTAAATCCTAGGCAATGGGCTCTCTGCAAGAATGTGCCTACAAGATCCAAAGGTGATGGGCTCGGATGGTATGGGATACCTCCGATGGAAAAGTTAGAACTCTAGAATAAAAAGGGAGCTTGGGCAAGATAGAGCTATCCGAGAAAAAGGAAAAGTCCCCCTTACCTATGTCCTTGGCATATATAAATATTTGGTCGGGGTGGTCCCCTCAGTTGTCACTAGATCGTATTGAGTCGTACTGTGTGCCGCATTGGTTGTGGGGCCTTCTCTGTCGTGTCTGCCATCTCCCTGTCGTGCTGCACACAATCTGTCCATTCTCCCTTCCGCTTGTTCCTGGTGTTCCAACTACCCTGGTGGCAGGGGTGAGTGGGTGCTCATTTAATGCAGCGTGCAGGCCCCTTGCGTGACGACTTCTCTGTTCATTTAATACGGCGTGCCTGTTGTTTGACAATGCAAGCTGCAGGCCATGCTGGTGGCATGACCATCATTGCCGCTGGGTGGGCCCTCTTGAGCTAAACTAGCCTACGCCCTTACTTCCCAGTTGGGCTATTTGCTGGTTCGTCTTGGCCGTGAGTGGGGCAAACCTTGCACGGCCCAAGAAGAGAAATTTATTTCCCTTCTCAGTGTATTTACATGTCCAATCAAGTTTAGGCAAGGACTTACTACATGAAAATGCTTATTTCTCTTGCCACCGATTATCTCTTGTGCTAAGACACCATAGCTAAAGACATCGAATTTTGTAGATATAATCCTTCCATTGCATAGTCCATGTATCCACTGAAATTCCCAAAAAAGAAAATACGAATGCTTAGTCCATTAACTTCTACTTTTAGCACTTGTGTGTGTGTGTTACTATGTGCCAACAACTCTACTTGGTCATCCCCAAACATTCTAGCTAGACCAAAATCTCAGATTTTTGGGTTCATTGCTGCATCTAGCAGTACATAATTATTTGCTTTTAGACCCCTATGGATGATCTACAGTCTGGAATCGAGGTGAAGACATAAGACTCCTCTAGCAATCCCAACAAGAATTTTGAATCGCTTCCTCCAGTCCTAAATTTGTCTTCTTATTTTGTCTAAACCAAACATTGAAAACTTCCATTACTAATGCATGATAGTGAAAAGAGTTCAACAAAAGAGTAAAGGTTTTTTATTCTTAGAGTTAAATTATATTCCAATCCAAATGCAACAAAACCACTAGAAACTTTTCAATTCAATATTGTACACAAGATATAGTCCCCTGGCTTTGGACACGATTAAGATTATGTTTTTTAAGATTGAACCACCTTAATTCTTCGTGTTTGTCTCCAAAATATTCTTTCACATATGTTCTCTACAACGCAATAATCAAATGGTACTTACTCCTTAAAAGCGGTTGCTTATTGAAGAGAAGCCATACCAAAGATGAGAATCCCTGCTAATGATCAACCATAAATAAATAAATAAATAAAATAAAAAAATATATGCATTAGTCATTATCACTACCCCACATCCTATGAAAAACAAAATTATAAATGTGAGGTATAAAAGTGAATAATTGCTTATGCATAAAAATAGTCTAAAAAAAATTACATAGCCACCCTGATCATAACAAACCCAAATTAGGATTGATTGCACCGAAATGTTAAAAAACTTTTTATAGTCCTTGTGTCGCTCTGCCTTCGGAATAATATAGATTAACAATGGGTATTGAAACAAAAAATTGCAGTGGCCGACTTCGTGAGTTTAATCTTCCTTATAACGCAAATCAGAACGAAAGAGAGATGGAGTCAGAACAAAATAATACCTCGGGTTGAAGAGTTCTTGCTCCAGAAAACGTCCCACCAGCCAGATTCAATGGCTCTGGTTCTACAAGAAATGTGAACGGAGGAATCTGTAGAAACCGACACGTTCGACAGGAATTTTTTTTTTGAGCAACCCGGTTCCAAAATGCATGGGTCAAGAGTCCTAGGACCGGCTCAAGGGATAGGCAGCTAAGGCTGCCGCCTAAGGCCCCCACGTTGAGTAGGCCTCCAAAGAAAAGAAAAATAGTATGACTCTAAAAAATAAACTACAGAAAAGATATTGATTAGCATAAAAGATGAAGAATTTTTTATCTAAAATAAAATCAATCTTAAATATTAAAATTTGGTAAAAAAAAAAAACCATTAAATATAAAAGTTTTATTAAAAAAATTTTACTCAAAATGTACAAAATTTTCAGATAATAGTGAAATTGGAATAGAAGTAGCAAAATCATGATGATATATTACTCTCTAATATTTTTTAAAATATGATATTTATTTTGATATCGATGGCCTTATTTATTTTCATAATGAAGTATTAAAAGAAGTATATATATGGATAAGCGATAATAAGGGTGTAGAACCGGGTGGATCCGGGCGGTTTGCCGCCCAGATTACACCTGGGCGGATAAAAAAAATTTTGTACCCGCCCGGATCCGGTTACGGATCCGGATTTTAATCCGGTTTTCGTAACTGGCTTTTCTTTTATCCAAAACAGTGTCGTTTTCTTTTATACTTATTTCCCTCATTCCCTCGACCATTCTCGACTTCTTGTTACCCTCAGTCTTCAACGATTTTGGCAAACCGAGTGAAGTTTGAACCCTAGCTCTCGAAGCTCGCCAATGTTTTGCACACCAAGGAACTTGCTCAGAGACTGAAGGTATAGTTAGAGATTGCTTTATCAAGTATTATTTCTTGATTTCTTCTTCGTTCTCTCGGTTTGTATAGATTTGAGGAAGTGGGTTTGTATAGATTTGAGAAATTTTTGTGTCCTGAGCCTTTAAAAATATTTGTACCCAAAATATTTGTAATCATGGGTTGCTTTGCATGTGAAATATTTGTAACTTTGGGGTTTTAATATTGGAAACCCTTTTAGGTCTGGGTTTCATAAAATCTCCATGCCTAACCCTAACCAAGCCCGAGCCTTCTTCACCCGTTTGTTGCTCTCAATTTCATACCCGTTTGTTTCAAAATAGATTATTTGTTGAAAAAAAAAATCTGTACAAACCATCTAGTTTATTTGATTTCGGCTGTCTGTTTTTTCTTCTTTCCTCATGTGGTTTAGTTGAAATTTCTAATGTTTAAATTAAACATGATGAAGACACACGATAAGAATTTTAACAATATGTACCTATTTTTTCTGTTTATTTATCTAATATTTGACGCATTGCTCCATTTTCACAGATTGTTTATTTATCTATGCCTGGTATATTGAAAACTGTTGGACAGAACAAAGGCCATCCAAAGCCCATAAAGGTGTACTGTAGCTTTTCAATAGACCATTCATTTTTCTAATGTTGAGTTTGTTTAGTTTCTATCATATTAGTTTCCAAAGCCCATAATGTCTGAGCATATGGGTTTACTAATTTTTGAGTAGTACTGCATACTATTCGTAGTTCTAATGCTCTTTTTATGGAGTCATGTTGTTTAATTATGTGCTGATACATGTAAACTTTGTAAAATTATGGTTCAAGTTGAAGATCTCTTATTTGTAATCATTGTCATTACTAAATACCCAATATGAAAAATTATTGAATTAAATATAGCATCTTTTATGTGTTATTTAATCCATTAATAGACAGCTTATACATTTAGGGAAAAAGAAGGCAGCTTATGAATTTCTTAGAAGCCATGTAAGGGTTAGAATATAATCAGTTCACATTTTTTATTAGTTAATACCTTCAATTAATATATAAGTACTAAATTATTTCCAACTGTTTCAATTAAAGATCTGTCTCTGTCTCTCTCTCCCCACACTTTGTAACAGTGACATCTTTTAGCATTATTTGCATTTATTGGATTTTTTTTCATATCTTTATCTTGCATGGTAATATTCTTCCTGCACTTTCTGTTGTACATCTCTGGAGAAAGTTCCCTCATTTCTAATTTTGTGTCTAGATTTTTGAAGTGGGTGACATAGTGCTGTTGGATGGGACTACAGATGTAGGAGCAACAAATCGTCGCCAGCTCGCTGCTCTATATTGTGGTGCTACTGCAAGATATGAGGTACATGAGGATCTCATGATACTCGGCTTGGTTGTTAACATTTGAATATATGAAGTTTGTATGCATGTTTCCTCATGTTTCTCCAGTTGTCATTGTAACTTTAGTGAGATCCTTGATAAAGCTACAACTACAGCAACTTGGCATTTTCAGAACGGTGGCTCTTTTGTTAATTATTATATGGTACATAATCATTTGTTCTCTTTCCATGTTGATCTAATTTACCTGGTGTTAATCAATTAAAATAAATATTCATCTCAATTATTCCCTTTTAACATTTCTCAATTCTCATAGTACCATGGAGGAACCAACTTTGGCCGAACAGCTGGGGGTTTTATTGCAACCAGCTACGATTATGATGCTCCTCTTAATGAATTTGGTAGGCATTTACTTTAGCTCATTCGAGTTGGTTGTGCTAAAGTTGTCTACCTGCCTCATTTATTTTTCTTTGTTTGATTTCTCTATTTCGAAAACTATTATCATTTGAACTTACAAGTTCAAGTTTTTAACATATATGAATTTTCTTTTCAATGTTTAGGTCAGAAAATTCTAAGAAATTTCATTCTCATCCAAACATCAATTTAGTAACAAGAAGTTCCATTAAAAGAACATGATATAGAATATCACAAGACTAGCTAGGCTAAAAATTATAAAATAATTAATTTTAAATGCATCATTTCCTCTTGAACTCCGGTGGCCCTGAGTTAAAAAATTAGATCATTACAGCTAGGCTGCTTGAGATTTGAAATCTGATTCGAGGATCTCATCTCATGACCTCCACATTCATATTTGTTAATGTTTCAATTAGTTGTCTATTATTAAGGACCACTGGACTTTATTATTTATTATTTTTAGTAAGGACCACTCCACTTTAGCTAGAACTCTTTTTTTTTTTTTATTACTTGCCTATTTTTTTATTATTTATTTTTTTATTATTAATCTTGTCTTTTTAATTGCAGTCTCTACATTTGTTTATCTTTGATCATATTTGTAGCTAATTTATGTCTTTGTATTATGTTGGGATTTCAAAACAGGAGGGCTATAATGTGTAGGAAGTTACTGGATGATGACTTCGGATTATGACCCACATGGAGTTTATAGTGTTTTGTGCAACTGCATTATTATTAGTTTAATTAGTTGTGATGTATTATTATTTATTTTGTTCTTAGTAAATTTATATTTTTCATTGTGATGTAACAACAATATTATCTATTTTGCATTTTTATTTATTTTGTTCTTTAATTTATTTTTGTATAAATTGATTTAGGAAGTGTTTAAATTATATTTTAAAAAAAATCTGGATAATTTAAGCATGAAATTAGAATTTTTAAAAAAAGTTGGTATAAATTTTTTTAAAGTTTTAAGGAGTTTTTTTAAAAAAATAAAAAGTAAAAACCGGATGAAATCCGGTTATAATCTGGATTTAAACCCGGATTAAATCCGGATTTAAATCCGGATACCCGGTTATAACCCGGATTAAATCCGGTTATCCGGTTACAAACCAGATATCCAGATGTAATCCGGTTATCCGCCCTGATTAAATCCGGATTAATCCGGGCGGATAACCGCCCGGTTTCTAAAATCCGGATCCGGATCCGGTTATGGCCGGATATCCGGATCCGGATCTGGTTGCACACCCTTAAGCGATAATACTCTATTTATAGAAAATTAGATTCTCTTTCAAATTGTTATAGTACTTATAGATATTATTAATCAAAATAATATTAATATTTATTTTACATTTCAGAAATTTTCAATAAAATTTTATTATTTAATATTTAAATATTATTATCATTTTTAAATTAAAGTGTTACTTAATAGTCGCCTTAGGCCACAAAATATATTGAGCCGCCCCTCGTTAAGTGTTATGTGAGTCCCATATTTACTCTTTTTTTTTTTTAAAGAGATTATGCGACGATTGCAGATTATTTCAACAAATATCATTTCTCTTAAATAAAATATCACCCCTTTTTTTTAAACATGGGAAGGGAAAATTCGATCATTGATTCTCTTAGTGAGAAACCAAGGTGTTGCCAATTGATCGAAGCAAATAAATTATCATTTTTTATCTTTTACCTATCCATAATAATTTTATATTCTATGTTGAATTAGTCATATCACTAACTATAATAATAAGACACTATTATTTTTAAAATTTTAAAACTTTTTATCTACACGGTCAAGTATATCTTTTATATTTTTTTGACCAAATCTTTTATTTTTATTTTTTATTATTTTTTTCCAAATTTTTTTTTTTTAACTTTTCGTAATTTCTAATAATCTACACATAAAAATATATAAAACCTATTAAGAAAAGAGAAAATAGAGTTTGAGTGTGAGTGTGAGGAAAACAGATGAGAGATAAAATAATATAAATTAATGAATTGGAAGGTGAATGGTAACTATATATATTTGAAAATTTACTGTAGCAATTAAGACAAATGCAAACTATTTGCCAAGGAATTATTAATCTTAGATTACAAAGGCATTTGCTTAGCTCTTACATTTTCCCACTTTTCGAATTGAACTTTTGAGGAGAAGCCCTGTATTTGGCCAAAATAAGAAGAAGAAGAAGAAGAAGAAGACACGTTGCTTGTGCAATTACGCTAATCAAAAGTAGTGCTATAAGGTAAGGCGCCCTCAACATGATTGTATCTATATATATATATATATATATATTTATATATATATACTAGTAAGGCATGACGTGCTAATGAACGTATGCCCAGGTAAGTCATAACTAGTGAAAGTGAAACCATCGACCACCACCTCGCCGGAAACAAATAATAAAATTAATAAATATAATTATGATATGTAATAAGTTTTAGTATTAGATAAAGTGAAAATATGTCTGCCTTTTTTTTTTTTTTTTTTTATCTTGTTTCTCATTGCACATCATCTCCAATCGTATCCCTCTAATATTTTTTTTCCTCCTAATGCTAATACAAATTTCATGAATCTCAACGACTCAGTTCACAATAAATAGATATCAATCAATCTTATTTTTTAAAGATTTTATCCTTCAATAAGGTTTGTCTCCTATTATGCAAGACAACGTCCATGTTCCTTTGTCGGATGAGTGAGTGAAGTTGTTCTTCTGCAATCATCTTAAAATGGTACATAACCACAATTTTTTCTTATCTAATTAATCAATACGATCTTATTGATCTAGTAGACAACTAAAAATTGTCGTGATCTTACAAATTGTAATAATAATTATCTGTGCGAAAGTCCTTAAATGTATACTTTGGTAATATGGATTAGAGAATCTAAGAACGGGTTAATGCATCGGATATTGAGCACTGTAACATGAGTTGTTATGATGATGAGATATTTGTTAACTTATAGGAGCTTTTCCCCTCATATTTATCTTTGATCGCAATAACATCATTATTTTTTTTCATATAAAAAAATACAAGATTTGATAATTAACGTTAATTCATCTTAATTTAGATTATGTCTTACTAATTTATATGTCATGTGGATGTTCCTAATTTGCTTATTATTTCTCACACTGCGTACAAATAGTGGGAATTAGTATTAATATTCTCATATTTGTAAAGTAACTAAACTTTAATGATCGGGGATCGATTCAGGTGGAGGTCCTCTCTCGAAAGTCCAACCAACCATAATCCATTAATTCATAATTTAATCCACCCTCGTATTTTTGGTGAAAGGAATATGTAAACTTAGTGTTTACTGATGGCATTTATAATTGAATAATATATATTAGAAGTAAATTATCTCCTTATTTATTATCTGCTAAGAACCTTTCCATGCATGTTGCCCACGTGGCTGTGCATTCAACCCGAGGTTTGGATTCCATAAAACGGTTGGATTAATTAAGACAGCGAAAGACTGCAAGAAGTACATGACATTATTTAATACTTATTATTGTAGTACATTTGAAATTGTAGATCTACTTCAAATAGTATAATTAATTTCAAATTAATTAATAAACTATTCAATTTATCCGAAAATGAAAAAAAATATTTAAGTTTATTTGTTAATAAATCATTAAACAAAAATTATTAATAAAAGGAAAAATTAGATTTATACTAAAATGTTACAATTCAATTCGATATTTACATAATTTAAAATTAAAAGAAATAAAATGCTGCACAACATTAAAGTTTAATTTTCAAGATTTTGGTTTTTTATTAAAATTTTATGAATAATTGGTATCAATTTGGCAAAATAAAAATAAAAAAATACTATAGTCCAATTGTAAAGCTCAAACCGATTTGTAACATAACTCATTTGTCACATCTAAAGCCTAAGAACAGTGTTACACCTTTCGAGACGGGTTCCGATAAGGACAAAAAAACTTATTTTTTTATTCAATTTTTTATACCCTTAAACATTAAAAAAAATCACAATATCATTAAAAATATTTTCTTATAATAATGAGATGAGATGAGATGAATTAATAGTGTTTCTATATCTAAGTGGGACCTAAATGAAAAAATGAAAAAAGAACAAAGAAAATATTTTAGGAAGCTAAGATGAAGTAAATACAAAAAGATAAGCACAACGAAAATTACTGTAAAAAACACATCAACCAGAAGTGATAAAACTAGGGGCAAAATAGGAAAAATTTTATTGGACGAAAACAATGTTCACGACAGCTTTGATCCACTCATGACGGTTAACGGCAGCACGAGAGGGGCTGAGATTGGAATAGGAGGAATGCCAAACGAAGGGGAAGAGAATGGGCTAGGCAGTGTTGGCCACGCCGGCATGCAACAGTGCACTGGAAGGGATGAAGAAATGGACTAGCGGCGGCTTGAATTCCCTCGTGGCGGTTAACGGCGGCACGATAGGGGTTGAGATTGGAATGGGAGGGACGCCAGCTGGAGGGGAAGAGAATCGCCGGGGTGGTGTTGGCCACGCCGGCGTGCAGCTGTGAACTGCAGGAAACAAAGCAGACAGGGGAGGGGGGAGTGGCAAAACGGAAATTTTGGAATACAAGCAGGGGTAAAATGGGAAAAAGTCAAGGACAAAACGAAAATTTAGAAACAAGAGCAGGGGCAAAATGGAAAAAAAAATGTTAGACGAAGACACTGTAGCTTCCTCATTCACGTTTATATATATAGTAGATATATAAATATATATATATATATGTAAGAGCATCTATGTTTGGATGAGTAAATGTTTTTCTAGATTTTTATTTTTTTAAACTTCCTACATCTCACTTCCAATATTTTTATATTTTATTAAAATAATTTTCTCAATTATTTCTTTATTATTATTTTTTCTCTCGCTTTCCTTTACAACCTTAATTACTCACTATTTTATCTTTTTTCTTATGTTTTGAACCATTACTCTCTAGTGAATATTTTAAACAAAAATTTAAATTATTTTTTTGCAGATATGATAATAATTCCAACGGTAATATTTTGTAATGGTTAAATTTTAAACATTAGTAGAGAATTGAAATATATAATTAAATTCAGAATAATAAAATCTAGAAATATATAATTATTAGGGAATTGAAATCGTACATAACACTATGGAAATGTGTGTTTGTTAATAGAATTTAGTTAAATGTTTAATAAAAATGACTTTATTTAATATAATTGAAAAGATAAAAAAAATATTACCTGCCTCTCATTCATAAAAGAAAATTTAATTTTTATGATATTGTTTCTAGTTTGAAAGAAAGAGTAGGAATAACAAATATATCTGAATATATTTAATTCAGAATAAAAGAAATGAAAAGAATGATTTAGATTTTAGACTTGCTACAGTTGCTTTCCCAAATTTGGGGAGCAACAATGGTAATCCAAAAATCAAAAGTTAATTTAGGATCAATTATAGGAAGGGGGATGGGGATGCTCTGATGGTTACATTATTGCGCATAGTTTAGCAAAATGCCAGTAAAATGAAATATTTGTCTCATTTGACATAAAATTACATGCATTGGATTTACTAAAGGACTCCTTCATTGGCTTTGAGCTACCGTAAGCTCCTCCCAACGGTCACATTTGGCCTTGCAAATCAATATTTTATTCAGTAAAAGTCTCGTCCAACCACCCTCTCTCTCATTTCCCTCATATTTCTCCCTTTCTTGCCAATGCTTTTATCTCCCTTTTCTCTCCGTCATGACACTCTTTCATTCTCTCCCTCTTCTCTCCGATTTTCTCTCTGTTCTTGAGTCCAGAAATCAATTATGTTTCCTTGCTGGTTCTCGTCGTCCCAGGCTTGTGCGATTTCCTCCCTCTCTCTTTCTGTCTCTCTCCTTTTCTCAAGAACATTCGACAGCTGACTCTCTCTCAATTTGGGTGTCCGCCGTCCCATGTATGTGTTCTTTTATTGCATTTTTGGGCAACCAAGCATAAACTACTGATGAAATTTACATTATTGAGTATTGTAGCCCTGAAAAGCAACGACTTTGTGTGATCAGGGTAGCTTTTTGGATCTACCCACTTGTGTTTCTTGGGATACTGAAGGTTATGGAAATTTGTAAATGTGTTTACCGGGGAGATTAAAGTTTAGAAACAAATAGATTTAAATTATAGTTTCTGAAATTCTTCTTGGAAGGGAGTTTTTGTAACCAGGCCGAACCAAGCTCAACCCACTTCGCTGAAACTAGAGGCCCATGATCAAGACAGCTTAGGATCCTATCCCTCGAAGAATCAGATGCATTAAATGCATCAGAGAGTGGCCTCCCCCAAGGTCAGACCCTAGTGCCTAGCGTGGGTGGCCGCATTAAATGCCATGTTTAGCCATCTCGGCAAGGAGAATGACGACCATGATAGGTAGGTGTTATGAGGACTGGGGCACAAATAAAAGCAGGCCCGTGACAGGAAGGAAAGAGAGGTATTAGATGGGTAAGACTCAATCTCTCAGTTCTCAGAGATTAAACTCCTACAATAACTTACTTGAGCATCGGAGGCTACCCGGTCCCAGCCACCCTTTCCTTTCTCCTCTAGCAGGTTTTAGACAACAATTATGGTGACAAAAAAAGACGCCTTAACAACTGGTGCCGTCTGTGGGATTCAAATTTGTTTGGTCTAACGACGATAGCATGCTTTTTGTGTGTTAGCCACAACATGCTCATGCACAATGTTCGAACAACAATCCTCATCAGTGAACATGGAAGGCAAAATGGCGAAAATGGAAGAACTGGTCAAAACGTTAACGTCAGAAGCTGAAGCCCTCAGGCAGAAAAACGAAATGCTGAGGAGGAAGAATGTCGAGTTTGAAAAAGGCATCGGCCTGAAGGGAAGTCATAGATTGCTAGCGGGGCACGCCTCGAAGACGATGAACAGAGGCGGATGCGTGACAAGCTGCAAGACCTCATGGAAAAATACGAAGAAGTGGTGAAGAAGCTGGGGGGGTCCTCATTCGTGGACCAGATGTCGAGCAACAAGAGTCTACCTTACAGCATGGAGGTCATGGCGGTCCCTCTCCCGCCTAAATTCAAGGCCCTATAAATGGAGATGCATGACGGGTCCAAGACTCGGTCGAGCATCTAGAAACTTTCAAGACCAACAATGTTGCAAGGCTTCCCCAAGGAAATAGCAAGCCAAGTGTTCCCCCTCACTTTGAAGGTTCTGCCCAAGCGTGGTTCAGAACCCTTCGACCGGGCACAATCCACATCTTTGAAGAGCAGGGTACATAATTCTAAACCCAGTTCATGGCTAATCGAAAAAGGAGGCGACCGACAGCTTACTTTTCGTCGTGAAGCAAAGGGAGGAAGAGAATCTGAAGGCATACTTGTACCGCTTCAACAAGGAGTGCTTAGCCACTGACGATTAGGAAGAGAAAATCACGCTAGCAACACTACTGGGCAGTATTTGGCCCTTAGCCTGTTCATGGCTCAGATCGCAAAAAGGACCCAAGAGACCTTGCGGGACTTCATGGATTGGGCAGACAATTTTGTTAAAGCCGAACACACCCTTCAGGCCTTGAGTATGCCCAAGCATTCCAACCCCAATCAAATTGTTGGAGCCCCCAATGGCACCAATGGAGCAAGGCCCTTGGCAAAGAGACCTGGGCAAGAAAGGGACAAGGAGACAAGAGAGGTGACAACGGAAGCTCCACAAGAAGAACACAGACGAACATGAACATGCAAGCACAAGAAGATGAGCTATAGAGGAAAGGGGCGACTGTAACCGGGGGACCTCATATTGCACCTACCAAGAGAAGGAAGGTCACTGAACCGAGAATTGCCAATTCTTGAGGTAGAAGGTCATGGATGAGATACGCGATGATGTTGGGCAAGAGGTCTGGGGAGAATCTTGAGACACCTAAACATCTTTCTCCCGTCACCCCCCAAGCCAAGATAGGTGAGAGCTGAGGAGGGAGGGGTTTCAGAGCGAGAGCCAAAGGAGAAGGCTTCTAAGATTAAAAGAAGAGAGCCCGTTGAAGTCGGACTGCAACAATTTACGATTGAGGTAAATCCACACAATTCCCAAGGGATATGCTAGTGGAGGCAGTTAGACATTGAGCAAGAA
>QEOT01006000.1:32136-42606 GCA_003123785.1 Pterocarya stenoptera
TCAGATGACATGGCATCCCAAGTTGCGCTTTTTCCTCTGATATTGATGAATGAGCTGCGTCTTCGTTTCTGTTGCCCTATTCGAGATGTCCTATACTTTCTAAGGCTTGCTCCAACGCAGCTTCACCCGAATGCTTGGCGGCTCTTGGTCGCCAATTGTGTGATTTTCTACAAGGTGCTGGGTTCTAGGCCAAAGGAATACCTTGACCTGATGGCCATGGAGTTTCTGTCCGTGTACAGGGTGCTCCACCTATACGGCTGCCTATGTGAGCAGGCAAGGGTGCGCTACTCTGTGGGTGAGGGTCCTTCCCAAGCTTTTGTTCTGGATTCATCATGTCCTTCTTGGCAACTGAAAGGAGACGGACCATCCACTTATGCCAGCGGGGGCAGTCTCGAGGTCACAAGCCCAAGTGCTTAAGCTAAGGCGATCGAGCATGAAGCCCTGAAGCTGAGGCCACTTTATGCTAAGTATTCACTGAACCCTCGATCTCTTCTTCTCCTAATCTTGCTATTGTTGCAGGGTGTGGACCAACTGGCCGATATAATCGTGGAGGAGCAGGGAGATCTCGAGGAGGAAAATTGAGCCCTTCAGTCCTTGGCGCAGCTGGCTCAGCTAGAGGTTCAAAAGCCGAACCCGAAGTGCGACATCCTGGCTGAGGATTTTGATGCGCGGAAGGCCCACCATAATCTTCTACAGTACAAAGGCAAGAAGTTGGTGGAGGACATGACCTTTGTGGAGGGTGAGTTGGCCAAGGTGAGGGATGCGCTCGCCTAGTCTCACCTGGTGTCCAAGTGCCTGGAGGGTCAATGCGACTGGTACCAGAGGGAATTGGGAAAAAAGGAGAAGGAGCTAGAGCAGATGCAGAAATGGCTTGTGGAGCTGCTTCGGGTCAACAGGGCACACCTGATCATGCAACACAACACAGAAGTCAAGCAACACAAGTGGTTGTAGGCCAAGTTCTTTGAGCTAACTAGGTCCATCCAGCGCAAGGCAGATTTCATCCAAAAGCGTGATGCCAATCTTCGGTCATTGGAATCGAAGCTACTTGTGGCGACCAACACGATCTTGGCCCGTGATGTTTATATCTCGGCCTTGGAGTCCAGTTGGAGTGCGAGTTGCAACTATTGGGAGGTTCTTACATCCCAAATGAACAAGGCCAAAGCTGTCCGAGACTGAGCTTGGGGCTATGGTTACAAGGAAGATCTTGAGCCGTTAAGAACATCCTCAATGGATTAGCTAGAAGCTAAATCCATCACATATTTAGCTATTAGACTCAAAAATATCATCACAATGGATTAACTAAAATCTAAATATTCGGACTTTAGCTAAAGTGAACACCAAAATCATTTCCAAATTTGCTAGTTACTATAGATACACCAAATGCATATTTTATCATTTATTTCTCTCTCTTTCATGTCTACTTTCAAGTTGAACGAAAGTAATATTACTAGGTGATATTTGGGGGGCACAACTTCAAGTAAATTAACTATTTGTTGGGCACACTTTCAAGTAAATTAATTACTTTCAAGTAAATGTCTATATTTTTTAAGTAACTATTAATGCACAGTTTCAGTTTACTCATAAAAAAACCATTAATGCATGGCTTATGTGCTAGGGGGCCTCGCAAGGTACCAGACCTTCTCTTTTTTGTTTAGAATATGATTACTAATTAATATATAATAGGTAGAATGGTAAAATATGATAAAATAAAATAATTTAATAATTTTAAAATTAAATATTTTTTTAATTATTAATTACTCATTACTCTGTAATGAATAAATGGATAATCCAATGTGGGAATTTGATGTGAATAGATAAAACCAAATTTATCTTATATTATTTTATTGTTATATAAAGAAAAAATAGTTATTCCAATGTGGGGACCTATGTGAATGGAATAGCCAAAAGCCAAATTCATTTCACATTTATCAAAAGTGTCTTTTAGCTTTGGCTAATCCGTTGAGGATGCTCTAAGAGACTACATGGTCCAGCACCCCGCGACCAACTTGAGGACCTTAAACCTGGCTCCTCTCGAACCCGATTCCCAAGCCTTCGAATTTTCCAAGTCCATCGGGAAGGACTTGATGCCCCTTGCATTCCCAGATACCCATGCCTCACCTTGAGAGCCTATTGCAATAATTTTTGTCTCTATTTTTTATACTGCTAATAGGAGGATGTTTGATGTATATATATGGATCTTGTTTCCTCTTCATTTCTTGAGTTATTCCTTTTGATTTCTTAACCTTGCATGCTTTCCTCTTCGCCTTTTTCTTCTTTTTGGCGGCACACTTAGCCTTGTGTCCGACTAGCTATCTGGGCCAGTATTGGGACTCCTACCCAACCAACCCTCTGTGGCGAGTCAAGGGATTTGTGTTCGTCTGGCTGTTTGGGCAAGTCCTGGGACTCCTCCCTGGCCAACCCTCTGTGGTGAGTCAAAGGACTTGGCTAGGTTGCACGGAGGTCAGCAAGTCAAAAGACTAATGTCTGACTGGCCGTCTCGGCAAGTCCTGGGACTCCCCCTTGGCCAACCCTCTGTGGCGAGTCAAGGGACTCGACTAGGTCACACGGAGGTCGAAAAGTCATGGACCTTGTGTCTGATTGGACTTCTAGGTGAGTCTTGGGACTCCTCCCCAGCCAACCCTCTATGGCGAGTCAAAGGACTCGGCTCGGTTGTTCATTCGGCATTCCAAGGGTGAGGGAATTTGTTTCCCTTGCCGTCCTTTAAGCAATACGACCCTGGTCAATCACTGGCTGTTACCACAAACGATCCCTTCCATCACGGACCTAGCTTGCCTTGCTCCTAGGTTGTGTCCCCAGTTTGCTTTAGCACCAAGTCCCTTATCTTGAAAGAACAGGGTTTGGCGTGCTTGCTGAAGTAACGCTCTACCTTCCTTTTGTTGCTTGATGTCCATACCTCCTCTTCTTGCCTTATTTCTGCCAGGAGGTCCAATTGCTCTTTTAGTCTTTCGTCGTTGGAGCTTGGGTCAAAACTGTGTACTCGGTAGGTCGACATTCCCACTTCCATGTGTATCACTTCTTCACTTTTGTAGGTTAGGGATGATGATGTCTCTCCAATAGGGGCTCTATCGGTCGTTCGATAGGCCCATAGGACTCCCGAAAGCTCTTCTACCCATCTTCCATTTTGGTCTGCTAGCCATTTCTTCAAGATCCTGAGTTGGGACTTTTTTGTTGCTTCGATTTGCTCATTGGATTGCTGGTGCCCCAGGGAGGAGTATTTGAACTTGATTCCTAGCTCGGCACACCATTCTCGGTAATGGGAGGAATTAAACCGTTAGCCATTCTCGGATATTACGCTTTTGGGAATGGTGAATCAACAGACCACCAATTTCCACAAGAATCTAGTGATAACCACAGTGGTGATGGTTGCTAGAGGTTCCGCCTCAATTCATTTGGTGAAGTAGTCGACCGCTACCACCACGAACTTTACTTCTCCCTTGGCCACGGGAAGCGGCCCAACTAGATCTAACCCCCACTGCACGTTAAATAGATGTCGGCTCTTCCGTCAAGAAATGCTACATGGGCGCATGTTCCTAGCATTTCATGCATCTCTTAATGAAGTTGTCTACCTCTTGGAGGGAATGCGGCCAATAGTATCTGACCCTCATCACTTTTGCCGCCAACACTCTCCCCCCTAAGTGATTTCCACAGATCCCCTTATGCACCTCGGCTAGCACATACTGGGCTTCATTCGAAGAGACACATCTCAGTTGGGTTTCAGCGAACCCTCTCTTTTATAGGACCCCCTCTATAATCGTGAAGTGTGCCGTCCTATTTCTGATCTTTCGTATTTCTCCATTGTTGCTTGGGACCTCACTAGTGTTGAGATACCTTATTATGTCTATTGCCCACTCAGATGCTTCAACACTAACAGCTGAGGCCCCTATCCCTATAGTAGGGAAGTCTACCATCTGGGTCACGATGTTGTCAGGCAAGTTCTAGCTTTCCTGCCCCGAGGCAACTCATGCCAACTTTTCGGCCTTCTGGTTCTCCTCTCTAGGTAGTTTATGGATGCAGAAGTAGTGGAAGAGGTCGCGTTCTTCTCCTACTAAATGTCGGTACTTCTTCAGTCTTTTGCCCTTCGTGGCGAATTCACCCCACCTGACTAACGACGACCTGGGAGTCTTCCCTCACCTCGACTTACGTTGCTCCTAGTACCCTGGCTACAGACATCCCCGCTAACAACGCTTCATACTCAGTTTCATTGTTGGTCGTCATGAAAGTTGTGCTCTTCGCCAGACTCTATGATGAAGTGCACTTTTTGTGACGCTCCTAAATTCCTTTTGGGATTGGACGGACATTTGAAGCGTTGAGACATGCAACACAAGTTACTTGCCCCCGTTCATTACATATATGATGCAATGTTCCTAACATGCATCTAGCATTATGAAATATTCGCAGCAGATAATTTTTTTTTTCTTTAGCAATACTATGCACCAAACTGAAAGTATCCCAAATACTTAAAACATACTTTATACAAAAAGATATAGTAAATAGCTGAGATCATAATGCTGGTCCAAAATGGCTATTATCATATTGGAGATGCAACTCCATAATACAGGTAGTAATTTAAGTTAACTACTATATTAACATTGACGCTGCACCGTCGCTCAGTCGACCGTATCCAGTTGGTTGAATCCCGATTCTTCTTCGGGTACTGTGACAAGATCTACCATTCGGGTGGGAATGGTAGTTGGGACTACCAAAGTGAGATTTGATTACAAATCTCAACAAGTTAACAGAAAATCTCCACACAGGTTAATGATGCATGCATGGCAGTGAAAGTATAAATGCATAGACAAAGTTATAAATAATCGTAGTATAACTTGGCATACAACATAACATAACTGACATAACTTAAACTGAAGCGTGAACTGAACTTGACTTGCTTAAACTAAACTGGACTTCAACTGAGACTTGACTTTATATGAACTTGATATGAGACTTGACTTAACGTGAACTTAATCTGAGACTTGACTTAATATGATCTTGAACTTGAATTCTGAAACTTAACTTGACATGAACTTGAACTTGAACTGAAGCTTAACTTTACATGAGCTTGAACTTAAACTGAAACTCAACTTTTCATGAATTTGAGCTGACTTCTTTACTTAAAATGAACTTGAACTTAAACTGAAACTCAACTTTTCATAAACTTGAACTGACTTTTTTACTTAACATGAACTTGAACTTGAATTCTGACACTCCAAAATGATTCCGCCAGTCTTTTCGTCAAGAATAGTGAACAATCAGAATGATTCCGCCCAACATATTCCGTCAGAGATACTCAAACAATCAGAATGATTCCATCACGAGCAGTTTAAAACACGTACCCTAGAAATCAAAATGATTCCACCAAGAGTACCTAGTAATACTCTGACAATCAGAATGATTCCATCACGAATATTTTAAAACACGTACCCTAACAATCAAGATGATTCCACCAGGAGTACCTAGTAATACTCTGACAATCAGAATAATTCCATCACGAGTATTTTAAAATATGTACCTTAACAATTAAAATGATTCCACCAGGAGTATCTAGTAATACTTTGACAATCAGAATGATTCTATCACGAGTATCTGCATAACTGAAATTGAACTTAACTCGAAAGATAGGACTTACTTGAGATATAAACATTTCGTAACAAGGTATAACATGTAACAGACAACAGACTTAACATGACATACTTGCAATAGTGAATATCACATGACATGACATGACATACATGTAACAAATGCATACATAACATAACAGACTTGCAATGTATAGCAATATGTGATAGAATATCTTGAATAGCCGAGGAATGATTTGTGACAGAATAAATTTTTTATAATAGATAAATACATAAAGACTTGGCATGGAACATATTATAACATACATACATACATTGTAGTTCCTTTACTTATCACTCATACACAATAAACTGATAGTAAGTTAAAAGCTAACTTACCTCAATTTTCGTATTTTCTAGACAAAACTCAAGCGCGATCACGAGGAACTGAAAGTAGTGATTTCTAAAAGTTATAACTTAGTCACTAATAATTAGAAATATAGAAAAGATATCAACTTAGAGTAAAATTACCATTTTACCCTCTACATGTGGAAAAATGATCATTTTACCTCTAACTTAGGGATTTTGCATTCTAACTCCAAAAATACCAAAATTTACATACCTCATGTAAATTTTGTCCTAAGCTCAAATATAAATTTAGAAAAATTTAAAACTAAACACAACCATTAAAATTCTATAGGGGCCGAAATTTTACATAGACTATTTCCTTTGATTTTTGTTATAATTCTTTCAAATTTCAAAATTCATGATTAAGCCAAAATTTTTCTTCTAGTATACTCATAACATATTCCTAAGAATAAGCATGTTTTGAATCATGGATAAAAGTCTTCAAAATCATAAAAACCATACTTGAACTTTTTGATTTTTTTTCTAAATTCAAAATAGATTTTTGTTTCTAACTTGTTTTGATCAACCTCCTGATCCATGACTTATAAAGATGTGATCTTCAAATACAAACATCACATGGTTTACAAAAGTGTCCTAATATAGATCCAAGCTTCAAACTCAAGATCACATGGTTAAAAATCAATCAAAACATAAATTTAGTCAAGAACATCATCACTTTGGCCTAACCTAATATCTCATTGCATACAATTTCATACCTTTAAAACTAACATCAAATATATTCCAAACAACATTCTAACATGTATATAAGAGGCTTAGGATCCTCAAATAAAAATATTAAAACCATTGGATTAGGATTAAACCATAAAAAATTTAAACTTCCTCAAAACAGAAACTATTTTTTCTCTTCTAGTTCCTAAGTTTCTAGATCTAAGAAAATCTTTCACCACAACTTTTAATCATGAAATAAATCCTCAAAAAATAATCATATACACATGTTAACAGTACTCAATAAAACTATCGGACCAAGATCTATCAATTAGTTTGGTAAAAAACTCCAAACTATAACACACTCTCCAGTTTATTGCCCAGAATGACCTTTCTTGGATTTTAACTTTTTATGGATCAAAAGATCTCCAAATGGAACAAATAAGATATTCACAAAAACTAGACTCGAAAAGGAATAACTTTCATGAAGGAAACTTTATGATAAAACACTTGGAAAAGCTTTGAATCAGGCATACAACAGAGATCAGAAAAACTGCCCGAAAGAGTCTTTTGTGTTCTATCAAGGAAAAGTGTAAAGGAGGGCTGCTTTTCATGGGAAGTGAATTGGAGAGTCTCTTACACAAGTTATGAAAAGTGACAAGACTGAAAGAAAGCTTGTGTTTTGATCTTTTCTTCCCATTACAATAAACAAAAATTAGCCCAAGATCTTATCTCAAAGTGGAGTGTAAAAGTGAAAGAGTGAGGTGGCTCTTCTTTTTTAAAGATCTGGCCAGCCAAGTTAGGGTGCAAAACTTAGCCAAGAAGCAATGCTAATGTGGTCAAATCCGTAGGCCTTAATGGGCTTAAACCGAATGGGCCTAAATTTTGGAGTTTTAAGAGGGTTTGGATTGCTATCAAGTCCAAATCCATCAAACGTTCCTCTTGGAGTCAAGTGTTTAATACTATTCACTATGTGTGGCTAAGATCTTGCCAAGTGTCCAAATAAAACTTCTCTAATCTAGCTTGGACATTCCACACTGTGATTTTGAAAACACTGCACTTGGTGTGCTTATTGAGATTATTATTCACTCCAAAAAGTGAATAATAAACTTAGTACTAAAAAATCCTAAATAATCAAATTAACCTACAGTAAAAATCATTTACTAAAATTCAATCTCAAAGTACCCCTAAAAATGAATTCATAGTTTCGAACAGGTATTTCGTCCGAAAATATGAAAATAGATTTATTGCGCCATAAAATCCTAAATAATCAACTGAGTCTAATGGCATAGACCATAACACATTCTAACACTTACAACTACATCAAATAATTAGAATCGTACTTTTGGCACCATAGTGAGTGATAACACAGACTATGTTGATAGACTAAAACCTATGCGATTAGTCAATTCGTGAAAACTTATGGAGTTTTCATGAAATTCCTAAATCCAATAGAAATTTCACCTTTTAATTTCTAGCTAGCTGTTACCCTTTTACACCCCTCCAACCCGGTAGGATGAGTTACTAAGGCTTTCTTTCAGGTGCCCTTGTACCTCATCTAGGAAGTCAGCAAATGCATCTATGAAGTCAGCCAGCAATTGTCCCTTGACAGCTGTCCAGGGAAGCTACTTGATATCTAACTCACTCAGCTCGACCGACCCACTCATTAGGTGGCATGAGGTGTTTGGTCTCTACAGGAGCTTCTTGAGTAGGGCATTAGTGATGACCTAAATCAAGTGGGCTTGAAAAGATGACCTCAGTCTTCTTGCAGTGACTACTAACGCGAACACCATCATGTCTGTCCATGGGTATCTTGCTTCAGCTCCACGGAATGCCCTACTTGTGTGGTATGCCAGTTGCTGCAAGCCCCCTTAGTCCCAGACCAGGACCATTGAGACATCGTGTGGTGATACTAATAGCTAAACTGTTATGTCCTCTCCCGACTCTACTTGGCTAAGAAGCGGGGGGTGCGCCATGTATGCCTTCAGTTTGTCGAACGCCCAGTCACACTTAGTGTCCCAGCTTTGGGCTTTTCTTAGGACATTGAAGAAAGGCATACACTTGCCGGTTGACTGGGCGATGAACCAGTTCAGGGCTGCCACTTGCCTAGCCAGCCTTTGTACTTCGTTGATGTTTCACGGGCGAGGATCCTCACTATTGCCTCAACTATTGCCTAGCCTCTAATTGACCAACCATTGATAAGTTGCTCCTGTGTTCTTTAGTCAGAAAGGCATGAACCGGTAATAGTAGAGTCCCTGATTCGTGATGAAAGCCATGTTCTCCTCATCTTCTGGGTTCATACTGATTTGATTCAACCCAAGTAGGCATCCATTAAGGTGAGTAACTGATGGCCTGCAGTGAAGTTGACAATCAAGTTGATCCATGGTAGGGAAAACTTTCCTTCAGGCAAGTTTTGTTTAAGTCGGTGAAGTTGACACACATCCTCCACTTGCCATTCAACTTTTTTTACCAATACTAGTGGGCTTCTCTGATGAATCCGACAGCAAAGAGTCAGTTGACTTCCTCGGCAATGGTGGCATACTTCTCTGCGCTGAAACCTCTACCCTTCTGCCTAACATTCTTGGCTTTAGGGTGGATGCAGAGGCAATGCTCAATGACTGTGTTGTCAATCCCAGGCATTTCCTCGCATCTCCACTCGTGCACGCCCCGGTGTTCATTGAGGAGCTACTTCATAGACCGCCTCAGCTTTGGACCCATCTTGGTCCCGATTCTCACCATGTGTTCAGGCCTTGCAAGGTCCATGGGGACCAATTCTAGGAGTTCGTTTGGTTCTGCTTGTCAAAATGTTTGCTCATCTTGGACTTCTTCACTTTGCTCAAATAGGTCTGGTGGCAGTGCTGGTGGGGAACTTCATTTTGAAGTGTCAAGTTGACATTAGCACCCTCAGGTTGTTCACGGTGGGTTGGCCTAGTATCGCATTGTACGAAGACGGGTCCTTGACTACTAGGAGATTCGTCATTGTTGTTGTGGTCCTGGGTGCCTTCCCAATCGAGATGGACAAAGTGATGGTGCCGAGCGACTGTACCACATCCTTGACGAACGCCTTGAAAGGTATTAGGGCTGGTCATAGGTAGTCGAGGTTGATTCCCATTTTGGTGAACGCCTTCCAAAATAAGATGTCGACGATATCAGCAGAACTGCCATTGTCGATCAAGATCTTTGGGGTCAAGCCTCTCGGTCACAAATGGTTCCTCATATTAGGCTCTATGAGCGATGGACCTTCGCCTAAATGAGGTTGGGCCCCCGCCTACATATCCTCCCATGATAGTGTAGATTTCGCCTAAAGGATTGTCCGGCTGGGTTAGGACTCAACACGGTGGGCTTCTTGGCGCTTCTCTTTTCGTTTTACGTCTTTTGGGGCTCACTTTTTGTTCCCACCTCGAGCGTCTGGTGTCCCGCTATGCTAGATGCGTGTCCCTCTGGTGGTACTATGCTAGCAAGTTTTCTCACGCTTCCATTCTCCATTTTAGTGTGTAACAGTCTTCAATTCAGTGCCAGTCCGTCTAGTGGTAGGAGCAGAATCTCCTGTCTTGCCGACTCAACTAGCTGATTTCTCGTGGGGTTGGTGTACGCTCTTCCACTATGATCAAGTTAGTGTGGGCTTGAGCTCTGCCGTGCGCCCTTGTTGGCTCATCATTTCCTTGCTTCAACCCCTGCTAGTCTTTTCCATGCCCATCGCGGGTCTTCCCATGTCCTGCTCCAGCTCTAGCTGAACCTTCCTGGGCCCCGTCAACGTTTGAAGTACATCCTCCGCATTGATGAAGTTGTCCGCACCGTCATTGAACTCCCGTAGCATTATGGG
>QEOT01006002.1:0-86168 GCA_003123785.1 Pterocarya stenoptera
AAGAAAAATAAGCATTTGTGACGGTTTATTTGCGACAATAATCACTATTTGCGACAAAACAACCTTATTTTGACAAAATATAATATTTTTTACAAGAAATAGCTGGCTACAGATAAGTAGTTTTATGGTCATCATCTGCATGTAATCTAAGTCGCCATCAATTTAGCCGTTTGAAAAGTTAATCATGTATAGAATTACTGGCCGCCACCGGCTAAGAATATATAAATGGAGCATATATAAGTCTTGAGGAAGCAATCAACCTATATATGGCGGAAAGGGGAATTATATAAAAACCAGCAGCTAGGGTTGTTAAAATGGTTGAACCCGCCCAATAGACATGCATGTTCGTTATCATCTTTAGTACCTACCGACACAACAACTCTTAATAACTTTGTCCTCATGTCTACACTATCTAATATCGAGTCTTTGCATTAAACAAGAAAAAAACAAAGCATTTTCTGCTAACATCTCTCCCTTGTATCCGCAAGATCAATTGTCCATACTTGAGCATGAATATTCAAAGTAACTCATGATGCACGAGCCCTTAGGACATGTGTCAATCCTCTATGCAAGCATTCAGCAAGATCGATGTAATAAGATCTGAATGCGAGATTTTGATTAGATTTTCTTATATAACTATATATGATGCTGAAAAATAATTTTTTTCTAATGATTTTGTTATCATCGATCGAGCTAGCTTTATAACCGATTTGCATTGATTTTATTTTGGACATATTTTAGAATCAAACCGGTCTATACCAATTTTGAGATTTGAAGAACTGATACCGCACCTATTATATTATAATGTAATATAATATATATATATTAGTATATAATAATATAGTGATAACAAATTGTAGTATATTATAATATAAATTATAATTGTATTATAGAATATAGTGATATATTATAGTATATTATAATATATAGTGATATAGTAGTAGTATAACTACTAATACAATAGACTATAGTGATAATATATAGTTATTTATACAGAATTTTAAATTTTAAAATTATATTAATTAGTAATTTATCATATAATACATAATTATATATAATATAAAAAATATTTTATACAATGCAAAAAATTAAAGAACATATATATATATATATGAACTGATCTGGTCCAGTGTTAGAAAATGAAAAATTGGAATTGGATCGATTTCGATCGGTTTTGAGAAAAATGGAACCAGTACTAGAATGGACCAAACCAGGTACCGGACCAAACCCACTGGTTTGGTCTAGTTTATTGACTTTTTTTCACCCCTAGTTTTATCCGAAGAAATTTTTTTCTCATCAGCTACTATTTACCACCCCATACCCCACATCTTATGAAAAACATCCCCATATCCTATGAAAAATACCCTTACACCCTATGAAAAAGCTATAGGTATGGGGTGTGAGAGTGACTAGTGGCTGATGCATAGAAAATCTCTTACCCGAAATTGAGAGTCGTTCTATTCCCTGTGACGTTGTTTCTTGCACACATCAGGTAAGGTTAATAATTTTATATATTATTTTCTAAAAAAGGTCATTGAATTATCCGTCCAATAAAAAAGGTAATTCCATTCTTTGTACAATCTTTTAATGGCACTTATCTCCCAAAGGAGTACTCTTCTATTGAATCTAAAGAAAAATAAATAAAAATCAGCTTTTCCCAATCTTCCAACAAAAAAAGAAAAAAAGAAAAAGAAAAAAAAAGAGGCCTACTTCAGTGCTCGTTAAGGAGATTCGCATTTGTAGTTTCATTTAAGAGTTTTTCCTAACACATCTTTTTAGTTTTCTCGAAAAAATTAGAGACCCTATAAGCTTTTACGGTTGATGACTGATCAGTTACCTTCACAAAGTATAAGGGAGAAAATATATCAAGATGTTCAAGCAATTAAATCTTAAANAAAAAAAGAAAAAGAAAAAAAAAGAGGCCTACTTCAATGCTCGTTAAGGAGATTCGCATTTGTAGTTTCATTTAAGAGTTTTTCCTAACACATCTTTTTAGTTTTCTCGAAAAAATTAGAGACCCTATAAGCTTTTACGGTTGATGACTGATCAGTTACCTTCACAAAGTATAAGGGAGAAAATATATCAAGATGTTCAAGCAATTAAATCTTAAAAATAAATTAAGGTGCTAACATTTTTACTCTATTAAAAACTTTATTTTTTGTATATTGGCTCAAAGTATGGTTACTTCGCTACCTGAATGCAATACTTTTTATCTGAAAAATTTAACTATATGAAATATTTTAGTGGCAAAAGGATTTCGTAAAAGTAATTAAATTTGTAAACTAATGCAGCTTGATAAATTGATATGGTTTTTTTGTAGAAATAACATATCACATAAAATTACGTTAGTTTGTGAGTTTATTTGTGTAAATTCTCTTTGCGGATGTAATAATACTTTTTAATTATTTCAATGCATCAAGCAGTTTACTATTGGTATATATAAAAGCGAGAGCTTGTTGTTGACATGTATTGTAAACTACATTTTACAAACATTAATGCTATTCACTACAACAAATCTGATCTTTTGGGATGAAAGTTTTTTTGTCCCAAAAAGTCACTTTTAAGGACGAAATGCTTTGTCTATCCTAGAAAGTCTCAGCAATCCAATTATTGTCCCCAAACTGATTTATTGTTTGAATTGATAGTACACTATTCGAACTAACATAAATTTATATTTGAACGTCTAATTGTAGCTCAAATGGATAATTTGGTGAGAGAATTGTATATAGTTTGGGCGTGGAATATTGGACGTTGTTGGAACTAAACATTTTTCGTTTGAACGTACACAATGTTGTTGGAACGAAAACGTTGTTCGAACTCACAGTGCCCATTCGAACTTACAACGTTTTAGTTTCATAAAATATAAAAATAGATCATATTTAAACATTTTTACATGATGCCCATTGTGTAAAACCATTAAGTAGACAAAAAAACTATATTAAAATATATATTATGTCATAAAAAAAAGTTAATGTATAATAATTAATTTAGCCCATGCCCATAGTCTCTATCTCATTCGAATGAGCATCAACCCTATTTATGAGAGGTGTCATTCTCCTGTCAATAGCAACGACAAGGCTCATCTATAGCTCAGGAATTGCCACACAAGTTTCTATGGGCAGAATATCAGCAGCGACAACATGTATCTTTGTGTGCATAATATCAATAAATGTCGCAAGGATCACGATGAGCACAATATCAACGATCTCATATGTACGTGTGTAGCTGCAGCAGTGCCAGTAGTATGTCTCCTTGAGGGTGGAAAACTCATGGCCTCAGCAGGCTCTGACTACTGCTTAGTATAGAGGTGGCTCGCGCTTTTGCCCAATGTGCTAATATTTATCAGGCCGATTTGTGATTGTCGATGCCTAGAGGAATTGACCTCCACTCCCATAGAGAGAAGAAGGTAAAGGCAAACTACTCCGGGACAAGTACTTAGGCCTGATTTGGATAGCAAAATCCTTCAATCCATCCCATCCTATCTTATCTCAATATCTAAACACCACAAATACAAACACTTTTCAATTTCAAATATTCGACTTTTTCATCTAATCATTACTTAATTATTATAACTTTTTCCAACTTCTAAACAAAATATAAAAAACGATTCAACTTTTTCAGATTTCAAAATAAAAATAATACTAAAAAATAATATTATAACAATATTTTAATTTTATAATATTTTTCAACTTTTTTTTTCTCCTTTCCTAAAGCCCCATAAAATATTTTAATTCAAACTATTTTACTATTATTTACAAATCATCTCATTTTATCTCATTATTCAAACGAGGCCTAGACGTATCTCTAATCTGGGATAGGTAATATATGGACAGGTCAATCGGATGGCCTCTCTCCAATCACAATTGTTGGGCACACCATTTTCCTTTTATGCTCCACCCAAATAAGTTTCCGTACGTGAGAAAGTAATTTATTTTCCACAATAATTTTGCATGCATATTCAAGCTTCTTGAGGTCGAGACATCAAAGGTCTGTATGCCCGTTTTCCATAACTCTTGTAACTCCACAATCAGTGATTGAAGATAAAGTCAATGTCGCTCCCCGGTGATCTGGGCCTTGGGATAAGCAAAGTCATCATAAAATATAGACTCTTCATACACTTTCAATGAGGCAAATTGTATGACATTAATACGACATACCAAGTGCTATGGGAAGTACTCCTCTTGTAATACCTTGAGGTCTACGAGGTTATGTGACAGCTGCATGACTGGAAAATAGACTACATTTAATGTGTTTTTATCATAATTATAATCTTAGTAATATCTTTATTTATTCATTGTTATAACGTGCTTTGATTCATAGAAGCCTCATATACCATCCTCACTAGGTAAGTCCAACAGCGAGTTAGGAATAGGTGTCGAAGAATGGATTTTTTTTTTTTCATCATTTTGGCGGCATAGTTTTTTACGCATATTTGAACTAAAAGGCAGTATGCCCGAACCATTTATGGTCACATTCTTTGAACGATTATTTCCTTTATTCAAATGGTCATGTTCAATATTTGAACGCGACTACAGTGTTCAAATACTAGCCTTACATCATAACAGTTCGAACAACATTCTCTGCTCTAATGAAAGTTGGCCATTCGAATGCTTGTTAGGAACGAATTGACTTCATCCCGAAATTTTTTCCCATTCCTAGAACTTTGAACATGTCGGGAAAATTTCGTCTGATCGAAAAAATACTTTCTAGGATGAAAATTTTTCTCATCCCAAATTGTCTTTCGCAATACACATATTGGGACGAATTAGGGATGTAATTTTTTCGTCCCTAAATGTCTTTGAGATGAAATTCCATTCTTTTGGGATGGAATTTTTCATCCCAAAAGAGGGTTTTTGTTGTAGTGATTTATCATCTCTTTTAAATTTTTTATATCTCCTAATATATATATATATATATATCATCAGATGATTAAAAAATTATTTATTTATTTTTTATTAATCTATCAATTATTTGATGCCACATTATGAAAAAAATGAAAGAACAATGCATGACTGAATAGACGGTGAATATCACTTTTGTTATGCAAAGGAGAATGAGCTAGCGTTGCACAAACGAAAAGTAAAGGTGGTATTAAAATTGAAAAATCCCCTTAAATTAGCTGGCCAAAGTTAGGTGAAAATCAAACTGACCTTTTTTCTCCTTACTTAGATTTTTCTTTATTTTAAAAACTTTTAGAAGAGGACGACCTAACCGAAACAATTGTTCCTATTACTTTATAAAGTCAAGTTGAGAATATAGTTTATAGATAGATAAAGGGGATTGTCTTCTCCCACTATCTATTCCCGTTATTATTAATCGAGAGGCCAAGAGACTTATTTCCTTGCATATAGACAAGGATATCCAGGCATCTAGTGCACTGAATTTTCCCGACATCCCAAAGATTTCTTTTATTGATGTCATATATATAAATATACACATGCGTGGCTAAAATTTGGAGAAGTGACGAGTATATATATGATAAGACTTACGCGTTTGGCCATGAGAATAGGCAAATAGATGTGCTCAAACAAAGTCATTTTCACCAAGGAAAATATTTTAACTATAAAAAGATTATATAAAAGTAAATTCACAAACTGATGTGGATTGATGTGGTATATGAAATGGTAAAATTACGTTTAGTATATAATAGATCTAACGGATTATTCTATAAAGTTGCGTCAATTTATTGATTTATTTTGTGTAATATTTTTATGTCTGTAGTAATTTTTTTTCTAGAATACATATATAAATTAAAAAAATAAATACAAAAATTGACATTTCTTGACGACAAAAGTTTAGATGATTCGTTGGCAGGACTAAAGCAATATCCGTGAAGCATGCTGCTTTCGTGCAAAACAGGACAAACACTACCTAAACAAAGTAAGTAAAACGACAGGCGTCTTCACAGTCATTGACTTTTGTTGAGAATATTGCAAAGACGAAGATTCCAATACGTTACCTATTTATTAAATTAATTAATTTGTTGGGCTACCTAATCTACAACGAACTAATCTTGATGCAGCCACAGGACCACACCTAAGCACTTGTTCAGACTGAGAAACGAGCTTATTTTATTTTATTATTATAATTTTTTTAAATTTTTATATAAAATATAATAAATAATTTAATTTTTTAAATTTTAAAATAATAATAATATTAAAAAATAATATTTTAATAATATTTTATTTAACTTATTTTAAAATTATCTTATTTTTTCTCACTATCCAAACGAATAAATAAAAGGATATTTTTCCTCAAAGTTATTCCTCCCTATGTATTTTCTAACTGCAACATTCATGTTCTCATCACTCTCATGTACTATCTTCCAACTTTTATTTTATGCGACCTGTTTAGGAAAAAAAAAAATGAAAAATTATACAAGGCCGCCACTACATCTGCAACGAAATTTCAGGGAAGATGCCAAGTTGTGGATCGTTCATCTTTGCTTAGTGAAGACGTAACAATTTATCCATTGGCACGTGGTGTAATCTGGTTAATTGATTTAGAATATGAATAACGATACACGTATAATCTTTTATACAATTATATATTAAAAGGTATTTCTATAAAATGATATTATTTTTATAAGTTATTTTACCAAATGCATTTAATTTAAAATAGATTAGTTGAGTATAGGATTGTGAGAAGGGTTGTATGTATATCATTTTCCTTATAAACAGATCGCATGTTTTGGGAGAATCTTTTATGATGGAACAAAATACATAGGCGGGTGTAACCAGTCAGGTTTGATTCGGTTTGGGACAAATTTTAGAAACGATTCAGTGGACAAATTTTAGAAACGATTCGGTATACAACGATTTTGAAAATTTAAGAACCAATACAGACCGATTCATCACCGAAATCAAAACTTTCAGTGATGGTTTTTCTGGTTTACGATTTATATGTATGGCACTACCAAAGTTTAGTATTATAATTTTTTAAACACTAAATTTAATTATTAGAATTTAGTATTTAATATTAACAATTACTTATTCATTAGTGTCTAATTATACTAGTATAGTATAAATAGTGTGTAACTTATTAGTGAGATTAAATTATTAGTTATTAGTGGGATTAACTTATTAGTTATAAGATTAATAGACATGAATAATAAGATTAAAATTTCACGCTATATTAATTAGTAAGTTAGCATATAATATATATAGAGATTGTTAGAGATACAAAGATATCCTATACACTGATGTGTCATACTACCAGTGTGCCACTGTCTTTTTTTTTCCCTCTCTCTCTCTCTTTTCTCCCCTCCTCCCCCTTTCCCTCTCCCTTTTCCAACCCCTCCCCACCCCTTCAACTCTAACGCTCACCATCCTCTCTGTTGCCCACCACAAACCCACAATAAAACCATGATCTGTTGTCGGTGGTACTAGGTTGATGCCAGAAACACTGAGGCGGCGACAATGGGTAGAGAATCTCGTTGGTGGCACTAAGAGGGTCATGATTAGGGACTGGTAGCAAGGAGAGTGGTGGAGGAGGGGGCTTCCATGCGAGAATCAACAAAGAGGGATGGGAAAGTGGCGGAGAGGGGCCGTCGTAAGGGAAAGGGGGAGAGGGGAGAGGCACGGGTAGAAGGGGAGATGGAAGAATAAAAGAGAAAAAAAGAAGAAGAAAAAAGAGAGGAGATGTTGAGAAGAAGGGAAAAAGAGAGGAAAAAAAAGAGGACTAGTAGCATATTGATAGTGTGTCACATCAGTATGTGGGATCCCTTTGTATTTATTGTGTTTTCCATATATATAATATAATATAAAATTATTTTATATATAATATAAAAATTTTTAAAAAAAAAGTTATATATATATACACACACCTGTCCGATTTAGTTCAAACCGGTTTTCAAAATATAAAAACTGGTATTGGGCTAGTTTAAGAACGGTTTCGATTTTAAGAATTGATACTAGACCGGATTGGATACGAACTGGATCAAACTCACCAGTTCGGTCGATTCAACCAATTTTCTAAATTTGTTTTATGCCTCTAAAAATATGTTTCTCCAACAAATTACCCTAAGCTGTAATGTTAAGGTACTGTGATCGTTACCTATCGATGCATCCTCACCATTTGGCCCATTAAGAATACACAAGCATTGTGAGCAAGTTGTTCCTTCCCCACCCAAAGAGAAGAAAGTGAACTCTATATAAAAGTACGTCACAGACTGGAAACACGTTTTGTACAATCTCGTGATATCTATTTCGGTGGTTATTGCTTACTTTTTTTTTTTTTTTTTTTTTTTTTTTTTTTTTTTTGGTGCCCATCAGTTCACGTGTCCAACAAAAAACACTAATATGTTTTGATAACCTTTCTAAATTCGTCTCATTTCATATAATCATTATAATTTTATCAAATTCTCACATAAAATAAAATAAATAACTCAATTTTTTTAAATCTCAAAATAAAAATAATATTAAAAAATATATATTCTAATAATATTTTATTTAATTTTTAACTTTAATTTCAATTAATGGATCTATAAAAACAAACGCGGCCTAAAAACAGTACGCACCTAAATGTATACGTCAGGAAGCTTTACCTTGAACTATGGAAAATGATTGTTATTGCATAGGATATAATAAGGATGCACACTGGTTATGTGCATGGGCTTTACGGCAGTCAACCACAATCTTTGTCCTAGACTCTGCTAGGCGACAAGGCAAACCATTGCCACCATTAATTACACTATAGACATCCATTCAGTACTACTGTACACATACCAATTTTGGCGCCCTCAACAGCCTCCTCCTCGTGATTGTGATACTTATGTCTGCTTGTATAGCCGACACACACATTATAGATAAGATATGATTGAAACTTTTACAAACTTAGTGCCAGAGACATTAACCCGTTTCACTCTACGGGTTGCGATGAGTCCTCCTACTCGTAACCATTGTCAAATCCTATGTCTGTATATATCAAAGTATACGATTCTGAGGACTGAAACTACAGTGGACTCGAGAAATCTCCGCAAGTCAGAAGCCATGACAAGGCATACAATATATAATAAGCGATGACAATGATTGTGCATGAAGAGTGACATAAAGAAATCCAGATAAAACTTACTTATCAAGAAAGCAAAATCGAGTAGCCAATAATTACTTCAGGGCATAAAACACCCCGAGGAACAGGTTTGAATAACTTCATGCATGTTTTTAGATTCAAACACGGTGAGAAAACCGAGAAAATTACACTTATATTCACGATTATAAAAATTTTAAGAAAACATAAAATTGAACATTGTATTTGATCCAGCCATGAAATTCCGAGCAATCATAAATAATACAATCTTAACGCAGTAAATGCCTTCTGAGCATCCCACGCTCAATATGAATCCAAAACTCCTAAACTCGAGAACCCTACGTTAATTATCCATTAACCACCGGTTCAACTATGGACCCATAGGCCCAGCTCTCATAAACCAAAATAATCGAGGGCCCCAAGCCCTTCATAAACCCATCTATAATGACGGTGTACACACCCTAGCTTCCTTCGTCACACCGTAAGAAATGACTGTGCGCAGCACTTCATTACAAGGAACGCTTGGCTTCGCATATCCATCATTGACCATAGAGTTCTTTAGCCTACGCTAGCAGAGATGTAACGACTCCGATATGAGAGACACATACAGGGGATGTCACGTCATTATTACACTATATTAAGTCACCATGGGAACTCCATCCAAATAAGATCCTATCTCTGCTTGAGTCGTGAGACAAACACACACCCACACATCCCCCCATTAAAATGGTCAACATCCCTCCAGTAAATATTAATAGAGATTCGAGATATAATACCATAAGGTTGTTATGGGAATCCATGTAAAATATAAGGGAAATGGTTTTTCATAAACACAAGTAGGAAAAGTTATGAAAGTCCCTTGAACAGTCTTAGTATGAAAATTGTATGAGCTAAATAGCATGGAGATAATGATAGTGACATGAGGGAATACTAGATAATAATGCAGGCCACGGGCAGCAACAACAAACAAATATGAATTCGTTGAAGCGATGGACGTGACTTGCAAGATAATGTGCAGATCAAAGGCAAAATAAAATGAGAAGAAAGCTATTGACTATGGAAAAGAAACAAACTCAGCAAAAGAATAATGGAAAGGAAAAATGCATAATCCTGGGATGCCACTCGACCAAGGACAGAGGATGCCACTCTACTCTACTCTACTAATCGCGGATGTCACTGGACGCGACCAAGCCACAAGCTTAATTTTTAGAAGGAATCACAACTCTAATAGAAACATATATGCTCTTTATTGTTTAAACCAAAAGTAATCTCTCTATTTTCTTTTCATTTCATGGTCCATATATAGGAGTGCATGGTTTTAACTATTATAGCCTACAATAAATAAAAAACAGCTTCCACTACCCTATTAATATTTTAGCCAACATCCAACTACCTAATTAATACGTAAACAAGTTTCAAAGTAAAATTTAACTCAAAACAAGTTTCTATGCGAAGCATTTATTGAAATATATCTAGACAACTAAATGACAGCCACCAAATTGAATGCCACATGTCACCCATGCAGATGCCATGTCACCTTTGATGAAATGACATGTAAGGATTTTGATTATGCTGTTGCATCAATTAACAACCCTTCTTAATATGTACGTAAGGCACGCATACTTCGCGATCACTCACATTTTGTTCAGGATAGTCATGGCAGATGCTTACTTGTTCAGTGAAGATCTGTTGTTTTTGAGTTGTCTGTAATTTGTTGATGGCTTCTAGAGCCCAAGTGTGTGCCTGAGCTTCAACTTCCGAAAGTTAGGGCACACAAGAGAGAGAAAGAGAGAGTTCTGAGTTTTCAGAAATAAGGTGGGTGAAAGCTAGTGACGATCGGTGAAGAGAATAAAAAGGCAAAATATTTCTTCAAAAGTTCCTTATAGCATGATGCGGGATTGGTTCGTTGCTATTGGCAAACACCAAGCTATCCAGGTGTAAGTCGGATTTGGGATGGTGGTAGAATCTGTAATGATTTGCTCCGCCGAAGTTCAAAAGCTTGCCCAATGAGTGACAGGTTCTTCAAACAAGGTTGGTCTTTCAGTGGCACAAGTGAATGTCATCCACGTAGCGATAAATTCCCTGCATGTGGTCGGATGGATAGTGAGTTCGTGACTCTTCTTGATACGATGCCATTTAGGTGGAAACAAATAACTTGTGAGGGTACTTGGTTGAGACATTGTTTCTGAGCAGTCCCACGTTGCCTCTAGGCACTCCAACTTTCTGGGCGCTCGCTTGGACCCGTACTGTATTGTTTGTTAATCACCCTTCACTTAAATAATTGGTCCAAGCTCACCCCATTTTGCGTTTGTGCTACCCTTTGCTCACCCACTGTATATTTTTTTCTCATATCGCATATACACACGTCTGTTATTTGCTAGCCCACGTTATTGCTTTGCCCCAAACTCCGTATTGCTTATGTGACTTAACCACGCATTGCTTGCCTAGATGACGTGTTTACATAAACCAGTTTGCCTAAGCCTTCCCTGTCCTAGAGTTTGCTCGCTTGTTTGCCTGGTAAAACTTCCCTTCGTTCGATGCTACAAGAGTCTACGTGGCTACTGCGAAAGGGGTTCCTCCTAACGTTTGGAATGGCTCTCACATCCTCCACTCTTAAAAGAGAACTTTGTCATCAAAATTGGGGATATTACTCAATTCCCACCAAATCAGACATAATCAAGGATGTTAATGCTCTAATTTTATCATATGTATACTCGCTGAAGTACAAAAACTCAAACAAATGAGGGTATTTCTCTGATCTCATAATCCTTTCTTGTTCCTAGGTGATCTCTTGAACCTCTGGGTTTTCCACAATACCTTTACCAAGGGTATTGTCTTGGTCCTCAATCGTTGCTACTTTTAATCCAAGAAATGCACCAATGCTTCTTCATATGTCAGGTCGGGTTGAAGTTGAATATTATCGAGGTTGACAATTTCAGGTTCCAGTTGCCCCAAGCTCTTCCTTAAAATGGAGATGTCGAACACATCGTGCACGTCCCAAGCTCAGCTGGTAGTGCAACCTTATAGGCTACCTGGCATGCCCTTTCTCCCACTTCGAATGTTTCAACATATCTTGGACTCAACTTACCCTTCCTCTTGAATCGATTTATTCCTTTCATGGGTGACACCTTGGTATACACCCAATTGCCTTCTTTGAAGATCAAGTCTCTCCTTTTTTGGCATAACGCTTTTGTCAACTCCCCACTGCCATCTTATCTCTAATGATCCTGACTTGATCATTCATCTCTTGAATTAGCTCTAGCCCAATGAGCTTGCTTTCTCCTATTTCATCCCAATATAAGGGTGACCTACACTGCTTCCCACAAAGGTCCTCCAAAGGCACCCTCTGGATGATTGCTTGATAGCTATTGTGGTAGGCAAACTCTTTCATGGCCTTGGGCACTTAGTGCAACCTAACTTTCTCCTTGATGTACAATTGGGTTAAGTTTCCCAAATTGTTGCTGTTTTTAACTGGGAGGAAATGAGCACTCTTGTCAAAGGATCCACAATTACCCATATTGAATTCTTTCCATTTGGAGTCCTTGGCAATCTAACAATAAAGTCCATGGCAATGTCATCTCACTTCTACTCACGAATCGATATAGGTCGTAAGTTCCCAATGGGTCTTTGATGATCCGCCTTCACTTGTCGACATTTGGGGACATCTCTCGATGAATTGAGCTATGCCTTCATCATCTATTGTAACACCTCATTCTCGTAGGCTAAGAGTGTCACATGTTTTTCATAAAATAAACCTGGCAAGAGATATCATATTTAATAATATGCAATTAGCATTTATTTCATAAAAATATTTGTCTAATAAAATGTTTTCAAAAAAAATTTAAAAGAACAAACTGAATAAATTTATGTCATAAAATCAATTTTATTCTAGAAGGTTTGAAACTAAAACAACTGTTCCTTTTAATCCTGGCCTGCCTGTTCGTATTCATCATCTCACTTGAGTGGTTAAAAACATGAAAACAAACTAAAATAAGTCGAAGACTCAGCAAGAAATCCATTACAACGTTAACATAATAAATATGAGGTTTTTATAAAAGTTTTCATGCTGAGAGCTTAAAATTCATGACTGTTCATACTGATGTTTATACTATGCATGACTGATTTATCTGAATTAACTTACTGATTTGACTTAATTGATTGATTTGACTAGCCAACACATTTAACCTTGTGTGCGAGGTTGTGCACCAGCCCCACGTCCCTCGACCACGAGAGGAGCCCTTGATAGTATTCTAGCATACTGTGGGGGACCATGCTTGAGTCCATGGCTTGCACATCCACCCTGAAACTGAACTGCATTAATGCCATGCATCTGAATGGACATCTGATTAACTGATCTAATCTTATACTTGAACTTAAGATAGCTTACATGTCTTATACACATGAGATGCATGACATAATACATACATAATTATAATTTCTGAATCTGAGTATGATGCGAAATGACATGATCGTGTGCTATGCTAGATGACATATTTGCATATGACATGAGTGGTATGTAAAGATGGCTGTCAAAGAACTGGAACTAATAATAATCTATATAAGCTGAACTGTGATGATCATAATTTGTGATCAAATTACTTATCTTGCTGCATTTATTCTTGAATCTCACTTCATAGCTCGTCACCTATACACAATATTAAAAATTACTAAATCTGTCTAGGAACAACATGTATATCCTACTTAGTTAAATTCATAATCTAGAATATAGTTAAATAAATCTTTCGTTTAACACCATAATAAATCCAAATATTTTAAATTACTTAATTACTGTTAATATATTATAATTTAGTAGAATATTTGGGCTATTTTAAATAAGTCATAAAAACTTCAATTCTTAAAATAAGTTTCCTTTTTTAACATAATTATTCAAAACTCATAACATATTCCTTAATTTCTATTTAAAATATGACTTAATAATTTTATTCAAATCTGGCTAAATAGACAAGGGGGAATATTAACTAAAATATTAGGCTCAATAGTATAGTTTAAAATATATATCAAACTCTTTAAACATTTTCTAATAAAAATGAGCCTATGACTAATATATTTATTTAATAAAATTATAATCAACTCATATAGAACAAGTTAAGACACAAATATGACATAGACACATAAGGGCAGAGTTGTAATTTAACCATGATTCTTCAAGGTGTTTACCGGAGGTTACACAACAATGATTTAAAGGGCATAAAAGTAATTGTAAAATTAGAGAAGGGGTAATTTTGACACAACATAAAAAATTCTAAGGCCTTTACAGGAGGTTGCACGACAACTTTTGCAATTTTTCTATATACAACCGCCGATGCGAAATCGGCTGACGTGGCAATGCCAAGTCAGCCAATTTAATATTTAAAAAAAAAACTGAGGGAAATCTGCAAATGGAGGGTCTCTCTCTATCGCTCTCTCTCTAATGGAAGATGACGATGAGTTCGGATATCTGTACACGAACGTGCTCCGACACTGCCACGTTAGCCGATTTAATATTTAAAAAAAAAATCAAAGGAAATCTGCAAACGGAGGGTCTCTCTCTATCACTCTCTCTCTAATGGAAGATGACGACGAGTTCGGATATCTGTACAAGGATGTGCTCCGACCTTTTGCTTCGACATCAACATCGTCATCCCCAGCTCAAGATTCCTTCCTGGCGTCCCATACGCAGCCGTCTCTCCATCACCCTACAGGTAGCGACGATGAAGAGATTGTCTATGGAGCTCCTCGCTTGAATTCCGCTGTGCCCAATCTTCCCTCTGACCAAAACCTAGCTCCCTACACCATTGAGCCCACACGCGAGCTCACTCCAGTTGCTGTGGCCGATTCCTCTGTTAAATACCCGCTTGTGATGCTGTTATAAAAAGGAAAGATGAATGAAGGGAAGAAGATGGTTGTTGCAAGTTGAAGAACAGATCACACACAAACTGTTCGATAAATTACTAAAGAGAAATTATATTCATACGGGAGTGCTTCGTGGGCTCCCAAACCTCCTTATAGAATTTACTCAATAAGATTCCAGATGCCTTACAATGTTTTCCATCCTTGCCTTAATGCATTGCCTCTAACAGAATTGAGATATAACTAACTTGATCTAATAGTAAAATAGAAAAGCATGACAGACTAATGCCCTTGCGTTTTACAGACTCACTGACTCAACTAATTGAAATGGTGTGTAGCACCTACAGCAGACCTTAATGAAATACTAAAAACATCCAAGCCAAAATGCCTCAGACTTCACACAAACATCGACTCCACGAAATTGCTTCCAATTTCTTCAAACTTCTTCAGCTTCTCAACTCTTAACTTTGACAGAACCTATGTGAACTCCTTCTTCTTCATTTCTCATTTCTTTTCTCAACCTCACGCTGGAGCCTTAACATTCCCCTCCTCTTAAAAAAACCTTGCCCACTTTAATGGATTCATAACATCCTCTCAGAATTTGATAGCTGGTGACGTGAGAGAGGAGGATTTTGCTGCTAGGTCTAGGGTTTTGGACAGAGGCGGTGTGGAATTATCAAGAAGGGATCCTCTTAAGGATGCGAACTATGGAGGGGACAGAACTGGGGATCTAATAGACATGGACGTAAAATTCGATATCGAGGAGGCTATTGTTGGAATTTATGATGCGGGTTCCGATTCAATCATTCCAGGACTCTCCGGCCTGACAGCGGCGAACCTAGAAGCTTCCAGAAGGGAAGATGTGGGTGGTGAGAAGGGTCTGGATCGAGCGAGAGAAAAGTTAATGTGAAATTCCACTGAAATGAAATTGTTTGATGTTGGAAACAAAATGAATGCACAACGTCGTTTTAACGTGCCACATAGGCCACGGTTTCGCACCAGTTACCCAAACTGGTTGCAAGTAGACTTTTTCCAACTTTTGATGGTAATATTTGTAAATACTACCACCTACCTATGAGTACAACTGACAGGGCTAAGGCATTCAAGGCCAGCTTTATTTCTTTTAAGAGAAACAAAAGGCCTTTTCTGGAGGAATGAAGGAAAGCGAGAACATCATAAGTGTGGCGATGGAGAAGAGCTTACCGAGAGAGAGATGATGTGCGGTGGTTGCTGGAGAACAATCCTCATGGTTGGCAGCTTGCAGGGGATTTGTTACGAGGCTTAAAAGGTTTTTGTGTTTATTTCAGAGGCTCCGTGAGTTTATATAGAGGGAAAGGAATGTTTGCTGATAGGGTTTTAGAGCTGGTTTTCATTAGGATGATCAAGTTGGAGGTAAAAACGAAGATGGGATTAGAATTATCCAATCAAGAGATAAGAATGAGGCTTACGGGTGGAGATAGGGAGAAATAAGGTTTAAATTCAAACAAAACTCTAGTGGTATTACAAAATCGGATCATAATAAAATACCAAAAATAAAATGATAATAATCTTATTAAAATGAACAATGCAAAATCTAATGATGATGATGATGATGATGATAATAATAATAATAATAATAATAATATGTATAGTTATATGAAAAATACATAAAGCTTATCTTATGGCCTAATTTTAGGATTGGGTTGTTACAAACTCTCCTCCTTACAAAAATTCCATCCTTGAAATTTGCTAATACCTCAAGCAACCTACATATTTGTCCATTACATTCTTTCCATGGTTTTATTTTAAATCTTCGATCATTTAGTCGAGCCTAACATTTCAACATTTTAAATCTCATTTATTCATTCCTAAATCTCACATATTCTCCTAATTCTTTTACACGTGCACTTACTATCAATAATCACACACTTTAGAAGTACAATACAAGCCTAAAGTGTAAACCTCGACAACAAGATCAATCAAAAACCTATTAATAATATCACTCAAACTATTATCTTTCTCCAACTAATAGTAAGTAACTGTCTCCACATAAAATAATCAATAAACTCTTCGCATAAAATGATAAATGAATCTCCTCATATATTAATAACCTCAGATAAATAGCAATTCTCCAAGTTCGGAGTCTCTAAAATATCTCGATTCTAAAATTCTTAAAAAATGAAATACCACAATGATCATGTGCCATGGTTATGGGCCTACATCTCCAATTATAAGCATAGCAACATCAGTTAAACTTCTAGATCACCTCGACATCTCGTGACATTCTCAAATAATGCCGACCTAATTATTAAAACTTTAATGTGCATGTCTAAGGCATACATGTACTCAAATCATCTTCTACTCGTAAATCTTAAGTTCTCGTGCTTCAAAATCTATTGACTCTACAATTTCTTTCTAGGACTCTATTGTTACCTAACTCCGTGACATAAGAGATTTTTACTAAAATCTTTTGTCCACTATTCATGCTAGGTGAGAGAATCATATCACCTATAATATACCTTCCATCAGACATTGCGAAAAACCAAACACCATATGTAAATCTATGTCATAACAACTTAGAGCTATCAGGATCATATGATTTATTAATCGTACTATATACATATCTAAATTTAGGATAAGGGAAGGCACCTGTGACTACATCATTTGATGCTTTAGCATCAACAGGGGTGAGGGAATATACTCTTGCCATAGCTATCATCTTCTGTCCTCCGCAACTTCCTGGTTCCTCGAGTCTCTTTATTGGGTAGTCCCGGACTAGATGGTTCGACTTACCGCACTTAAAACACACGTTCTAGCCATACATATACTTTCCTATATGTCTTCTCCCACATGTTGGGCATGTGAGGCAAGTTTGTCCTGCTGCTAGTTGCCCTTGACGATTCTCGATATGAGGTCTCTTGTCCTTATGTGACGCTGATTGGAGTTGTTGCTGCTGTTGCTAGCGCTTCCTTTGGTTGTTGTACTCAATGTTTTCTTGGAGGTATTCTTTAGCAATGGTAGCTCGGATGACTAGCTCCTTGAAACTTTGAATCCTGAGAATACAGACATGTTCTCGAATCCTACGATCTAATCTGCGCTCGAATTTTTCAGCTTTCTTTTCCTCATTTGGAATTAAGTAACTAGTGAAACGGGACAGCTCCATGAATCTTGTAGCATACAGTGCTACCGTCATTGTTCCTTATGTGAGGTCCATAAACTGGCAAGTCTCGATTCCTGAAGGGTCTGTGGGAAGAAGTGATCTAGGAAAGGTATTCTTTCAGTTGCACAAACGCTTCCTCACGCTGTGCATCCCATTCTCAAGCCTTCTTTAATACTTGGAAGAAAGGGATGCATTTGTCCATTGAGCAGGACACGAACCTGCTTAGGGCCGCTATCCTCCCTGCTAGTTTTTGGACCTCGTTAAGAGTTGCGGGTGGTTTCATTTCAATGATTGCCTTGAGTTTCTCGAGATTCACTTCGATGCCTCTCTCAGACACCATGAAACCCAAGAATTTGCCCAACTGAACCCCGAGCGTGCACTTGGTCTTGTTGAGCTTCATTTTGTACTAGCATAGTACACAAAAAGCTTCCTTCAAATCTTCCGAATGTTTCCCAATTGCCCAAACTCCATGCTCTTTACCAAGAGATTGTCCACATACACCTTCATGTTCCTACCTATCTGATCCTTGAACATTTTGTTAACTAGCATTTGATATGTTGCTCCTACATTCTTCAATCTGTAAGGCATAACCGTGTAATAGTACATGCCCCAGTCGGTTATGAAAGCCGTTTTATCCTGCTCAGCATGGCTCATTTTATTTGGTTGTACCTAGAGTAGGCATCTATAAAGCTCAACACCTTGTGACCAGCCGTGGCGTCGACTATCAAATCTATCCTAGCGAGAGGAAAGCTATCTTTTGGGCATTTTGTTGAGGTCCGTAAAGTCGACACACATTTACCACTTGTCATTGGATTTCTTCACTAAGATAACGTTTGACAACCATTCTGGATACTGAGTCTCTCTAATAAATCATGCTGCCAACAATCAATCCATTTCCTCTGCCATCACTTTATATTTCTCGGTGCTAAAATTCCTCTTCTTCTGTTTAACAAGTCTTATGTTCAGGTTAACGGTCAACTGATGCTTTATTACCTCCTTGTTGATTCCTGGCATATCTTGATGGTTCCATGCAAAGATTTCTTTGTGCTCTAAAAAGACTTGTGTTAGGCGAGTCCTTTCCTCTTTTGTCATCACAGTCCCGACCCTTACATGGTTGCCCGGCTCGGCTGGATCGAAAGGTACAAGTTCCAATGGTTCATCGACTTCTCCTTGCCTTAGTGTTTCCTCATCCCTCGTTTCTACTTTTGTCATGAAAACTTCAAGCAAAGACGGCACGTAGGTTCCATTGCCATTTTCTTGCGGCTCAACCATTTTTACGTCCCACTCTATTCTTTTTAGTTCTTGCACATAACACTCTCGGGCCAGCACTTGTTCAGTGCGTATCTCATCAATTCCCACTTTTGTAGGAAACTTCATTTTCAGGTGGTAAGTGGACGTGATTGCTTTCAAAGTGTTCAAATTTGGTCGGCCTACAATGGCATTATATGATGATTGAGTTCTGACCACCAAGGACTCAGTCATAGTGGTGGCTACGTAAGGATCAATTCCCACTGACATGGGTAGTGTGATGGACTGGGTTGGACTGTGTCTCCTGTAAATCCCTTCAATGTGGTTGGGGCCAGATGAAGTTGGCTCATATTTAATCCCATATGATGTTCATGGGGCCATAGGATGTTCATGGAGCTCCCATTATCTATTAATATCCTCCTTGTCGTGTAATTCGCTGCCAACATTGTCACCACTAATGCGTCATCGTGGGGGTATACCACCCCTCAAGGGTCTTCCTTGCCAAAGGAGATTGGGGGCAAAGTCTACATCCATGCTTGTTTAACTGGCCTCTCCAAATTGTAAATTTATTCATACATTGCCCATCTTGCATAGGCATTTCTTCCTGACGAAGTTGGCCACCTCTCGCATAACTCCTAGCTATAGTACGAATTTCTCCCAAAGGTGGGTTCTGCCGATCTGCCTTTTGCCTGGGCCAGTGATTTCTCAATTCTTGTGTCCTCTTAGGTGATGCTCCTCTTCTCAGGCTCTCGCTTCGTCTAGACTTACGTTCTTGCCTCTGTCGTTTGAATGTTGTGGTGGAGAGGTGTTCTCAGCCACAATGCGTTCTAGCTCTCCGCTATCCCTCAATTCCTCAATTTTTTGTTTGAGCATATGATAATCCTTGGCCTGATGACCATTTACTCTGTGGTACGTACAATACCTTTGCATCCGCCACCCGTGGGTCCTCGTCACGCCTATTCTCCTTCGTTTTGTCTTGGTCTTGCACACTGGAATAGTGTACATGACCACTACTATACCACCCTATTTCCCATTTTTTTCTCCTACTAATTCTTCCTTGGCCTTACAGTGCTTTCTAGGGTCTTCCTGGGGCCTTCCCTCAACGTACTCTCCTCCTTTTGCCCTGGCCTGGTGGTGAGGCTGATCAACATATCTTCAGCGTTCACCAAACTGTATGCTCGATCTATAAATGCTCGCAAAGTGGATGGGGTTTTCCTTGCTAGCTCGATCATGAAAGGACTCATTTGCCAGATTCCCCCAATCAATGTTGCCAACATGATTTTTTCATTTTGGTCATCAGCTATCATTCTCTCCTTGCTGAATCATGCCGTCAACAGGTACTCTACTGGTCATCTCGGTTGTCGACTGGCCATAAATTGGGTGATGAATTGTCTACCCAGTTCTTCAAAATTCTCAATGGAGCTCGGCACAGTGCTCTAAACCATCCCTTGGCTGCTCCTTTTAATGTCAAAGGAAAAGCTCTGCATGCGATCTCTCTCGAAAACCCATGGAGAGTCATGTGGGCCTTAAAGGTCTCCAAGTGTTCCACCGAATCCTTAGAGCCATCGTACATGTCTATCGACAGGACCTTGAACTTTGGTGGAAGCGGTACTGCCATGATCTTCGAGGTGTATGGTAAGTTGGTGCTGGTTAGCTGTTGATCAACTGAAGATGAGGTCCCTATCTTCTTGCCATTTCCTCGTATTTATCCATTAGGCTGCACAGATCATGGTGCAACTTCTTCATTTCCTCGTTCTCCTGAGAGGCTTTACCTGCACCCGCGCTGTAAGCCTCCATCTCCATCCTGTCAGCCTAATTGGGTGTCGGGTCCTCTCCTGACGGGCCATTCTTTGCCTGAGAATCTCATTCTCCTTTCGCAGTGATTTAACCTCGGTGGTGAGCCTCCTTACTATTTCTTCCATTTCTTCAAGCCTTCCTTCCATGTTTCATGAAATCTCCTCTTGATCTCTAGTTTCTTGAGATCGAGTAGTGGTGGGTATGTGAAAAGCACACTGATTGCAAGATATTAAATCTCACAGACGACACCAACTGTTGAGGATGTGTTTTACAACTACGAGCTCTCGACCTTCTTCAACCAAAGAGTAAGAAGGTTTGGGGTTTGAAAAGGGACCCTCCGATGCCTAAGCCAGTAATGATACATATATCTCAGAACCCAAAATATTCTAGACCTTTATTAACGTACCCGAACCCTTTAAATAGAGGATCTATCGTCTTGGGGTCATCCGAATTAACGACTGCTTCCAATATTTAAAATTTAAATCCCGATTCCTTTAAGTTATCCGTCTATTTTAAATGACTGAATATCTTAACAATCTCGGGATAAGCGGGCGGGCATTCCCTTTGATGACTCAAGCCGAACTTGTTGGGCCTAGGGGTATTTAGGCCTTAAGGGTCTTGCTAGGCAGCGAGGGCCCAGGCCTTGGTGACACCCTGCAGGTCCCTATGGTGGTATTAAAATCCTTCCACAAGTGGTGGAAACAAATCTTAGTAGCCAAATGTAACAGAAATTTTAGTTAGTAGTCCATTTTAGCTAGTTTAATAGGCCATGATTTTTTTTTTTTTGGTTAAATTCGTGACAATGATCAACTGAATCTTCAATCTATGAAACTTTCTTACATTTGGAGTTAATACTTCTCCAATTTCTTATTTATCAAAAGAAAAAGAAAAACCCAACTTAGGTTACCCTCACAATGATCAACTGCTCACCTTCAACTACATCAGTTGAAGGCATCTCCTTGTCAACTGATGCCTCCATCATGGCGATGTCTTCAATCAATCTGTTCTTGTAGTTTAAGGCTTCGTTTAAATGAAAGGGTACAAGGAGAAGGTAAAGGATATTGAATTTTCCACCATGGAAAGTAGTTCAAGCATCAATCAATGTCTTAAAATTGATGATCACTGCTGGATGCCCATAAACTTTTCAATCAATGCTTGAACATTTGCTCTTTTCAACTGGAGTAGAGGAAAAGTATTCCAAGAGTTCAAATCGAGATTTCCATCCCAATAATATTAACAACAATAGTAAAAGCATGCCTACAGATTCTTCACCCATTTTTTCTGTGGAGGAGTGGTCTTCATATAGTTTCATAGAACAAGACCAGAAGATGACTATGGATCATGCTCTCAAATCTGCTGATGGCAGTTGCATTCCTAAAGAAATGTCAACCAACTCAACCTTTGACAAAAAGGTAACTAGGTTTATCTAGAATGGAAATTTGAATATGATTGATGGTAAGATTTTCTACAAAAGATTGATGCATGTTTACTTCATCAATTAATATCTAAAGGAGTGTATCTCCACATATGTTACGTTGTATATGATAGAGAAGGCATGCTGATTGTTGCTATTTCCTCTTTAAAATATGATGGAGATGGTACTGTGTTCTTGGAATTCTAAGATGAGACAATTTTGATTTGCAGCATCAAATATAGAATGGAACTCACTCAGCATTTGATAATATGAGTAAGATTAATGTTTAGAAGTTAATGGTTCTAAGGAGCACCTAGATTACCAATTATTTTGGACTGAAATAATTGTTCCTTCACTTGATCCTAAATGGTAGACATGTTAATCTCCATGCTACCATGTTTGTGATGGCCTAGTTACAGAGTTCTAGGCAATATGCCTAACATGAGTATGCTTTTTGATCCATATTGCAGTTATTGTAGTTGCCTAGTTTTGGGCCTTACATGCCTTTGGAAAGACCTCTCTGGCTGTTGGTTTTGAAAATCATATTTATTGAAATGATGAATGTAAAATTGTGAATTTTATTGGATGCAATATCTTAGCATTCCCTCTAATGAATTTGAGGCTTAAGTTTGAACTTAGACTAGTGTTTTGATATTCGAATCAGAACACAAATAATTATTTCAGCCATGAGGATCTCAAGATTGTAAGGAGATTTCTAGTGGCCATATGTTTGGATTTCATGAACCTATTCGATTAGTCAATGGCATAGAAGTATTGGTCGAGGTTTGATCCTAGTGGTTTGAACATAACTAAGTCCAATGTCACATATTGACACCAAATATGACATCCTCTACTTAGTGTACACAAAATAATGAGGTATTGGCTATAATGTTAGAAGAAAAGATCAACCTTATCATATAGTTACAAGAATTTCCAGATTTTCAATAGATCTCCTATCTTGTACAATACAAACAAGGGTAACCTATGATTTGCAACGTGTAGTAGTCATTTACTATTTTCCATATTCAATTGGTAAGCAAGCACAACACTTCGCTAGAAATCAGGTGGTACCATCCGAAGTCATCTTCAGATCAAGTGGAAGATGCTTGGAGAAACATGGGAGTTAAGTTTGATGAAATATTGGATTTATGAGGATCTTAATCAGCTGTGGAGTGAGCTCAAATCATCCCAAACCAATCCTTGATGTGACCCACTACTTTTTCAACTTTCCATAAAAACGTTAAGCTCATCTTAATCTACTTCATACATTCAAACATATATTTCAACATATTTACATTCAAACACACCTCAATAGGACCTAGAAAATACTATCATTCATAAATCAACTCAGATCATCTGAGATCGCCTTAAACCTTTTGTGCTATAGAATGATGCCCCAAAAAAAATTTAGTCTTATGATTTTGAGGTTCCAAGAATATGCAAACTAAGGAGAACTTGAATAAAGCTTCTTAGCTCAATCAGTAGATAAGGAAGTGCTAAATGCATATTCAAAAGAGGAATTAGATACATTGTAATGCCCTGAACTTGGAAGGTTAGAGAGTTACTTCCTTTCACTAAAAATCATCTTCCATAACACAAATATATACTTTAAAGGTTCCATAACACAAATTCGTTTGTTCAAACAAAATATATATGTTCTTCTACATGGACATCAAAGAAAGACCTCAACATCAAAAATTAAAATCCCCATAAAGACTCAATAAAAGTATCCACGTCTCAAATACCCCAAATCAACACAAAGTAATAAATCTACAGAATAGGACTCTCCACTCTCCATGAATCGGTTATAGAATGCAGAACAAATCATTTTATCAAAATATCAAAGTGACAGTTTCAGAAGTATTCATATATAAAAGTCATTTGGCATAGTAATACTAAGTATCATCTTATTAGAACAAAGGCATCATATCGGAACAGAGACTATATTTAACCCCTATTGTAGGGTTGTGCTATCCCAGGTGACCAAACTAGACAGAAATAAAAGTGAATCATTCCCTTATCATTCTTGAAGTTTCAAGTATGCACACAAGAAAAACCACACAGAAAACTACTCTGTTTCCAAAGTGGGTGCCCTCAGAAGTAGAGATGTTGGTACCAACATAATAAAATAATCAGAATCAGAGATGTAAAAATAGAAATAAAAACAAAATCAGAATTTCATGCCAGAGCTTTTTCATATGCAACATTTCATATTAAAATCAGATTGTTGAGCAGATATAGGTCACATAATGATATACAAAATGTCAGATTCATATTATTATTATTTTTTTGCACAGTTAGAACATAAATGTCAAAACTTTGCTCATGTCTACATCAGTCATGATAAAAATATCTCTCTTTTCTTATTCAGATACAATGAGTAATGTAAAACAAAAAGGCCAAGTATGTTTCCAATGTTCCATAACAAAAACATGCACATTGTTCATAAAATCAATCTCAATCTATTCTTTTTATGCAAAGTCTAGTATAAGAGCACCGCTTACACGACTTCCGTGTATTATCTATGTTTTGAGCCCGTACTCTAACCATATCACAATAACTTGAATCAGAAAAATATTCACTCAAGTTAACAACCCACACAAGCACAAAAAAACTATTAGAAACTCCACAATCCCATCAATAGAATAGTACGAGTCGATAATTAGTTAAGCTTGTAAATAGCCCATAATTGAAAACTACTTCTCCATAGTGTCTCGTTTTGTAACATCGCACAACACAATTTCCAACACTCAATACACCAATAGTTTAACCATCCTCCTCAAATTCACTTCACCATTCATAATATGTACGTCAAACAAATAAACACACATTAAAAAGAACTTACCCTTCGCTTTATCAAAACAATAACCAATTTACATTTGCCTCGACATGTCAAACCAGCACGTCCAACAACTAATCAACCCCAAACAACGATAAATCAACCCCGAACAGCCACATAACTCAACCCACACAAATACATAACTAACCCACGCAGCCACATAACTAAACTCAAACAACCACATACATCAAGTCTCCTCTACCCACCACAATCAAAGATGTCCACATTTCAACCCAACTAAGAAATTACAACTCTACAATTTGCAACATGCAAATAGAGACATAGTAACCTTCCAATCGGTACCAATATACAAATAACGTAAATAACAGTACAATTTCGATACTCATGCTCAAATTATCTTACCCAATTTTTGTGATACTAAACTAATGGCGAAAAAATGGTGCCTAGGACTGATTTAAATACCCTGTGATACAATGTAGTGACGTTTAAACCAAATTTTAAAACAATGGGTAATACACAACAAAAAAGACAATTTTTTAGTGGGGTTAATCAATCAAGACATACATTGGCAGTGAGGCATGTCTGCAGTGGCATTTGGTTCGTCACAGTTCAAAACAAAGAGAGAGTGCATATCCATGGGTGTGAGAACTCAAGGGCTTGCCACGACAAAATGAGAGGGAATTTAAAAAAGGAGAAGGAAATCCACTGAAAAATAGAGAAACCAGTGAAGGAAGAAGCTAGGGAAAGAAAGAAATGCTTATGGCAACTATTCACCTAGTAAAGAGAGAGAGAGAGAGAGAGAGAGAGGTATATATATATTCAAATCAAAGGAGAAGAGATAGGGATTGTTATGGCCTATGTAATTTGTAAATTAAGCAAATATAAATCTTAAGGCTATTCGAGGTGCCTAAGGCCTCCACATGTACTTAGATATTGGATGCAAAAACTTGTCATTCCATTCAGCATGCTTACAGGACTTAAATAGATGATTTACATAAACAACCCATTACCAACACGATGACACGATTCTAAAAGCCCTAATGGCTACAACCCACGTGAGAATCCAGTTACAACAACTAACCTACTTAATAATAACTGGCTCATTGCTAAGACTTAGTCAAATCACTTAACGGAAAAATAAATAAAAGTACATTACTAAGATAATCCTGACTAATTTAAAATAGACTCTCATGACATAATACATAACAGACTCCCATTCTTCAAAAGACCTTACTTGCAAGGTCTGGAAACTTTCTCTGATGCTCACCCAACTCTTCCAAGATAGAATCTTCCCTTGTGAAATCTGATGGACAAAGTCCTTGTAACTGAACTGATTTTCCATACCACATAAATTTCATAGTAAGTTTAGTGAAATCCCAAAGAATTGGTCCTAATGGATAAAGCCAATTCACGTCTAATACAAGGTCAAATTCTGTCAAGAGTAGTGAGTGTAAATGTGAAAAATAAGATTGACCTTGTAGTTGAAAGGGGACTACCTCACAACATCCCATACTTGGTACCTACTCTCCATTTGTCACCAATACTGTCAGGTTGTGACTTTCATCAATATAAAGATTTGCTCTCCTTGCCACCTTTGGATTGATGACATTGTGTGTGCTTCCTGTATCAATTAGGACCACCGCTGATTGATCTCCTACTACATCTCGTAATCACATAGTCTACGAAAATAATGTGCCCGAAATAGCATGAAGGGAGATTCCTAGCAACTCTCATTTTGCACCGAACTCTTGGACGGTTCCCAGCACCTGTTCATTGGAAATACCCTCAAATATTTCCTCTTCCCCTTCTAGTTCTAGTCCTTCCAATAAAAATAATTTAGCTGCTCGACACCTATACCTCGACTGGAATTTTTCATCACAGTACAAGCACAGTCATTTTTCTCTCCTTTCTTGCATTTGGGCTAGGGAGATTCTTTTAATAGGTATGGTGGGTCTTATGTTGGGGATAGGTGGTGGGCTGTTAGGTTGGAGATTTCTAGCTTCAGGATGTGGTGGAGGTGGTGGTAGCCTTAGTATAAGTGCAGGTGCATGTAGTATAAGGGTATTGGGTTAGGGAAGGTTGGGTGGCTTTTGGTGTTTGAACCTATGCCACACCTCTTATCTTATAACCTTGCAAGCCCAAAAGCAGCTGACAACATTGTAGGCTTAAACATGGCCATGACAATCTACAAGTCTTCTCGTAGCCCACTTAAAAACGTACTGATGCGGAACTCCTCAATAAGCCCACTAATCCTATTGGATAGTATCTCAAAAGGAATTTGGTATTCCTCCACTGAGTCTGTCTGATGGAGCTTCGTGAGAGCCCCAATAGGATCCTCATAAGCCAAAGGCCCAAAATGGACCTTGAGAGCCACCATAAATGTAACACCCCGTATTTTAGTACATTTTAATGAAGGATTATTTTAATTAATTTAAAGATTAATTCCCTTGTTTTAGAATTTTGAGAGTTTTAGAATATTATTTTATAATATTTTAAGTTGTGAAAATTATTTATTTTATATGTTTTCTTGATATTAATTATTGTTGTGCATTTAAATTGATATTTAATTTAAATTAGTTAGATTATGGGTTTTAAAATTATTATTGTTTTAATAAAGCATTTCACTGAGTTTGAATTATTTTATTTAGTTTTTGGTTTTAAAATCTTGTTCATTGGATCACTTTCGAAACCCAAGTTGAAAATGCTGGATCTCCTTTTTCTTCTTCCTCTTTTTCTTTTTCCTTTCCTTTTTCTTTTCTTCTTTTTCTTTTCTTCTTCCGGTTTTTTTTTCCCCCCAGCCGCGCGACCCTCTCTCTCTCCACTTCGTCCGTTTCCTTCATCTCCAGCCAGCCACCACCGCGCGCCGCCGTGACCGGCACCGCCTACCTCAGCCTCATCCCCACCGGCCGGCGACCTCCCACCACCAAACCCAGCCCCTCTTGTGCCGCCGTTTGCCCGCAAATGCCGTCCGAAGACGCGGCGTTCCTTGAGCTCGTGCGCCGTCGCCGAGCCACCTCCGGCCACCACCTCTTAACCACATCATCACCGGCCCTCAAGCAACCCAATGGACCCAAACCCGGCCCCGATCCGTCGCCGGAGCCGCCCGTGCGAGCTCCACTTCCGATTTGGCCTTTTCGGCCTTCTACCGCCATTTCGGCCACCACCCACGGCCAAAGGCCACCACCATTAGCTTCACCACTTCCCATAGGCCCTACCCTACCGTTCCCAAGTCTTCGTTTGACCCCTGGTAAATTTTGGGTTCACTGTGTTTTCGGCCACAGTGTTTTTACACTGTGGAGTTGCTGCTTTGGCGCTTCCAACCCCTCCGTGATCCTCCGAAAATATTTTCATAGCGCTGTAAGTATTTCTCCAAAAGACTTTTAAGATTTAAATATATTTTTGCAATGACCTGTTTTATAAATTGTGAATTGGTTATCTGATAGACTGTGTTGGTTATTGAAAAATTGTTGGTAACTGTTGGTTATTGGTAACTGGTCATTTTCATGGCATAGTGCACGCATGCGTGGGTGTGTACAATTGTGGAAACTGTGTTTTGTAAAAAAAGGCTTTTCGGGTGTGTGTGTATCACCCCCAAGCCGAGATGGGTTATTATCTCGGTGGAGCTCCTCTGGGCACTCGGGAGCGGAATGTACTGAGTGTCGTCCCCTGGAGCTGTTGCTCGGGACTTGGACGAGATGGTAGCGCTCTCGATCCGACTCCGTGATCTCTCGTGCTGGCGGAGATCAGAGGATGCTTGGCTATGTACGCGGTGGGCGCGGAACTGGGCATCACTCGTATTGTATCACTCGCATGGTCGCTACCTGTGGGGTGACGAAGGGAGCCAGGGTATGTGGATGGTCCCTAGGGGAGGCCATGGTGCATACGGGATAAAATTGGAATTAAAGTAACTATTCCTGGTTATTAATTGTGCCAAATGGTGATTTTTGGCGTGTGTGGGAAAAGAAACTTGTGATTTTCGAGAAATGGTGTTTTTCTCGGGTTTTGCACTTGGGTCATCATGTGCATGCATAATGGTTGTTGTATTCTTATATTTGTTATCTTGGAGTATTTTTGGGTTTTACTTACCTGTGGTACCATTTATTGGTACTGCAGATTTTGACGCAGGTTTTGAAGAGGTTGAGCCCGAAGATGCGGCTCCACCTGAGGAGTAGGGACATGGCTATTTTTGTGTTGAAGATCATTTCTGTTTTTGTTTATTGTATTTTATTTGACTTGAAGCTGTTTTGTAAACAAAATTGTATTATGTTGACATGTGGATTTTCAGTACTCTGATATTGTATTAAACTCTGATACTTAGTTATTTGACTTTACCGTTCCGCTGCGTATTTTATTGTACACGTGTTGCATTGCACACACTCAGCACATGTCGATGGGGTGCGTGACCGTGTTGTCATCATCTCGGGTGTCTCGATTTCCGTGTGTGTCCGCACATGGAAGTTGGGGGCGCCACAATAAATTCCTCCCTAAAATGAACTAGGCTAGAATCCATCAACCAACAATACCATAAGAGAGCCTTACCTTCCATATGGAAGGAGCAATTTGAAATTTGTGTTCTTCCAAAATATTACAATAAGCGTAAAATTTTGGGCCTTGAGAATCCATTCCACAGGATCTAGGATCTGAACCATCAAACCTTGGAAAATCCAGCCTCAATATCCGTGCTTGAACCCTCTATTTCCATCAAACATAAAATTATTACTGATTTTCATCTTCGGACCAGAAGAGCCCTCACATGAATTATTAGCCATTGTTTTAACAACTAATTGATCGTAGCTCACTGCCAAATTACTAATCTGCTTCAGCACCATCTCCAGCAATTGTCGTTGCTACTCTTATTCCTCTCTCAATGGAGTTGTCTCACCCTTCAGAATAGACACTGCATTAGAAAGTTGAGCATGACGAGTACCCTCTGCCATTGCGCAGGAACGTGGCTCTGATACTATTGTTGTGGTCTATGTAATTTGTAAATGAAGGAAATATAAATCTGTAGGCTATTCAAGGTGCCAAAGGCCTCTACACATACTCAGATATTGGATGAAAAAAATTGTCATTTATTCAGCATGCTTATAGGACTTAAATAGATGATTTACATAAATAACACATTATCAACACGATAAAATGACTCTAATAGCCACAATGGCTACAACCCACGTGAGAACCCACTTACAACAACTAACCTACTTAATAATAACCAGCCCATTACTAAGGCTTGGTCAAAACACTTAACGGAAAAAAACAAATATAAGTGAATTGCTAAGATAATCCTAACTAATTTAAAATAGACTCCCATGACGTAGCACATAACAAGGCTGCAAGGAGAAAGCTTACCGACGTGATGTACAATTGACGACAGTGTGACAATGGTGATGTAACAACCCGCTTGAAATTCATTAATGGATTTCTATAGGTTTTAGGAATCTCGTGAAAACACTGTAAGTTTTCACAATTTGACTAATTGCGTAGGCTTTAGTCTATCAGCATAGCGAGAGTTATCACTCACTATGGTGCTAAAAGTGTAATTTTTATTTATTTGATGTAGTTAAAAGTGTCAGATTGAGTTATTGTCTACGCCATTAGACATAATTAATTATTTAGGATTTTATGGTGCAATAATTTTATTTCCAATTTTTAGACAAAACGTTTGTTTAAAAACGCATTTTGCTTATTTCAAAGCACTTCGGGATTGAATTTCAATAAACAAATTATACAGTTAGGTTTGTATGAATATATAAGATTTTACAGTGTAAAGTTTATGTTTCACTTTCTCAGTGTGAATAGTAACCTCTATAGTAGCATCTAGTACATTGTTTTCAAAATCATAGTGTGAAATTTTCAAATTAGTTTAGAGAAGTTTTATTTGGATTCTTGGCAGGATCTTAGCTACTTGGTGAATAGTATTGGACACTTGGCACAAAGAGAAAAAATGACATGGATTGTAAAGGAATCAAAGTGTGAGATTATGCCACCTAAGCAAAATCCTGTTTTCCAGCTATTTAACCAAATTGTGCCAAACCAAAAAGGGTTTCAATCCTAGTAAAACCCTAAACCCTAAATGGTTGGAATCCAATCGAAAATTCCAAAAGCTTGGCTGAAAACCAAAACCCTAAATGGTTTCCCCAAACCCTAAATTTGGCCTCCAAACCATATTTGATCCAATTTTAAGGATTATATTTAATTACTTGATTAAATCACTTCTACATGCTATGAATTCCTCAAATTCAAGTTATGACATCATTATCCAACTCTTTCAAACTTGGAGTTTTGATTGGATCAAGAAAAATTAGATTTGGGCTTGATAGCATCCCAAACCCTAACAAAGCCCTCTCTAAAATCCCAAATTGAAGCCCTCTTGGTTGAGGCCACCTTGGCAAAACTTATTGAAGAAGTTTCCTCCTTCACATGGCAGGCCATTCACTGCCCTTGGTTGCACCCAATAGTGTCTTGATGTGAGAGGAAAAATCCACCTCATCACCCTCCATACCACACGGCAGCAGCAGGCAGTCCTTGCCCCTTCACTATTTTTCACTTTTTGTGGCATAGGCCCCCTAATCAATGGACATTCAAGCTCATACCTCCACCCTCCAGAAGTCTAAAGTTGTACAAGACACACTTCACTTCATTTTATCACTTCTTCACTCTATTCTTAGAGAGAAAACAAAAAGAGGTCTCTTGGGCAGATTTCTTAGTCATTTTGCACGGCACTTTGCGACTCGTTGTAAGTATTTTCTCCCAATGACTCATTCTTTAAAGTTGTTTGTTTTTTATTTTAGTTTTTGTGGTGATATGAACTTGTAGGAATGAAATCCCTTGAACCCACAATCAATTTGAAAATTCATTCAAGAAAGCCAAAATCAAGTCAATGGATAAAGAATCTAGATCCGTTGAGAACTCATTTCAAGAAACTAAATTATATTAAAATCTAAACCCGTTGAAAAACCTCTCTCAAGAACCCAAATTACAAGGAAGAATGCCACAAAGGTTGTGATTTACCTTTTATAAGTTCAAAAGTTCATTCAAGAATAAAAGGAGATAAACTCAACTCACAATGAATAAATTCATTGAATTTCATAAAACTTCTTAACATAAAGCTACAAAGAGTATTTAAACTAAAACCTAATTAAAACCCTAGCCAAAATAAAGCCCTTTCTTCCAAACATACCCCTGGGTGAATAGTGATGCGGCTATAGTAACTCGCTACAGTACTTCTTTAAACCCTAGTTCCTAAAAAGTAACTTTCTAAATAAGTCATTGGGCAAAATACAAGACATTTCTAAAAACCCTAGTGTATAAGAAATAAGACATATGTGGGCCAAGTATCCTCAAACCCACGTATTCTAAACTAATAAAATAAATCCTTTTAACAAATTGAAAACCTTCAATAACAATAGGCCCAAACAATAACTCTAAGTCATGTCTTCCATAGCTTGTATTAAATGGATCAAAACTGGTTCTCCTTCTTCAAGCCCATCCACTACAAAAAAAAAAGGATTTGTTGTGGCCAAAAAATCAAGCGGCGAGGCATTATTGGACGAAAGAAGCTCATTTAACTGTAGCCGCATTTTTGTAATGGTGACTCAGAAATTCGCCACAACAGAAGACATGTTGCGGCGACATTTGGTCTTCAGCAATAAGTCAGTCACGAAAAGTGGGAGACCACAAGGGCTTCTCTTTTGTGGCGAGATGTGATCACCGCAAAAAGTAAGTAACTAAACATTCGGACAAAAAGACCTAACCTTCTCTCTGCGAAAGAAACCCTACCATTCATTCCGATATTCTCTCTCTCCTCTGTGACAGTTCCGCTGCCCTGCTGCTGCGCCTTTGACCCGTCCTGCCTCGCCGTCGACCCCTGCTGCTGCGCCGTCATTTCTCTCTTTCACTCTCTCTTTCACTCGGTCGCTCTCTGTTCCTCCGGGATTAGGCTGCCCCACCTTTGCGCACAACCTCTTCTAGCACTCGATCGGCCTTTATTTCATCTCTATTTCAGCAACTTTCCAGTTTTCACACTTCAATCTTTGCCAAGGTATTTCTTTCACTGACCCTTCCGATCACACATAAACGTGCTTCTGTTTATTCTCTATGAGTTTTGGGCTAGCTGCTTTTCCAATAGAATGGCATCTACTTAATTTAAAGCTGAGAACACAGGATATTGAAATTACTAGTAGTATGGCTTGACTGGGACTTTAGAGAACTAGAAGTATTGCTATATATTAATACAATGATTTGTCTAGAATTACATTTCTATAATACAAATACAACAAATTCTGTTGCTCACCAATAATGCCTGGATATAATTAAATTAAGCTATTTTCATGCATATGTACGTCTAGTATCAGGGATCCTACACGCGATGCTTTTGAAGTTTTAATATTCTACTTTATTAATGTTGCATATATACATTAATTTGGGCTTGTTCTGGGGCGGGCATATCATATTTAATCAGTGTGGATGAATTGAGAAAAGCTGCCCAGCTTGTGGTTCTCTAAGAAGGTAAGTTGAGTTGTTGTTGGGATCCTTGAGTAAACTTATGGTCTTGTATGGTGTATGGTAGATACAAAATTCATGGCAATTAGCTAGAGATCGGTAGAGATAGTAGGAGAGAGAACGAGAGGGGAAAGTAGGGTTTGGAAGAGAGGAAGAAGGCGTCAAGGGTACTATGAGGTAAAGACAATTAGAAAACATTGGCTTTGCCAATGTCGTTTTAGTGGATTTACATTAGGGGAGACAGTTTTTGGCTTTTGCATTAGGATCCTTTCACTTAGCCGGCTTTGTAAGAGAGCTATCCTAGGCAATCATTATCTTTCATTCGTTCTCATCTTTGATTCATCTCTGATTTCTGTACTTGTTCATTAAAAAAAAAACATAGGAATATTGGTCCCGTCTAGGATATGTCAAATCAAAATAAAACTAAAACATATTGTTTATTAATAATATTTACTCTTATGCATGGTAAAGGGTGAGATGGGATTGAGATGATCTTAGTTAATTCGGGCCTTTTAAAATAATTTTAAGAAAAAAGGGTTGCTCACGCTCTCAAGGAAACTTGTGAAACGACCTAACCAAGTTCTGAACTGCCTTGCCAAACTTGGTACTGTTGGTAATGCAGTAGTAGCTCACGTGATAATAATTCTTGCATGCCTAACGATGTTGATACTAAGAAATGAAAGTACTCAATACCACTAATATTAAATGCCAAAGTACCCGAATTGGGCTTGAATCTTGAAACAAACACCACATATATAACTAGTACTAGTACTGTCCCCCAATTTATAATTTAACTTGTGCAAATTTATAAGTTAGTTTTGTTGGAGTATCTTGGTGTTAGCTTGCTAGATTAACTTTAGGAACAAATCTGCTATATATAATTTAACTTGTGCAAATTGTTTTACTATAGTCTCAAATTTAGGCGAAGAATTTATTATATCTCATTATATATTCAGATATACTATATATGTTAACCTAACAACTATCCACCTCATAATATTTTTCTCTACAGTCAATATTAAATGGACAAAAGTTGGATTCATTTGACGGATAGGTTTAGGTCCATCGAATACAGAGAAGGGGTACAACAATTCATTACAATGGCACGAGCTCATGCAACCACTACAGACAATATTAGGTGTTCGTGTCGTACACGTCACAACAACTTTTTTCGACCCATAGATGTGGTGGAAGGTCACTTGTTTACCAAAGGAATGGATCCTAACTATACAGAATGGATCTTTCATGGGGAGGATGAGCACGTTCCTGAGTTCTAGGATTCTGACGATGATGATGTTGTGGTTGATCAAGGCCAAACTCATGAATATGTTAATTACATGGACAAGATGTTAGATGACATTCGTGCCAACATGTTTGGAGGTGCAACGTCAACTGACCCTAGCATCCATTTAGATTCCACCTATGTAGAGCCTACTTCAATGTCATTTGATCAATTATTAGAGGATTCCTCACGTCCACTCTATCCTGCATGTGCGAAATTTTCCAAATTATCATTATTGTGAAGTTGCTGCATATAAAGACCATTGGGGGCTGGACTGTCAAATCATTTGACATGCTTTTGAGTTGTTGAAAGAAGCATTTCCCAATGCCCTTTTACCCAACACATACCACAAGGCACGAAGATTAGAGCGGGGCTTGGGCTTCTCTTATGAGAAGATACATGCATGTCAAAATGATTGCATACTATACTGGAAGGAAAACGCCAACATGAATAACTATCCTAAATGTGGCAAATCCAGATGGGCCCTAGAAAAAAGTCAACAAAAAAAGATTCCCTACAAAGTACTCTGATATTTCCCCTTGGCACCAAGGTTGCAGCGGTTGTTTACATCCAAGAAGACAGCACTAGCTATGAGATGGCATAAAGAACAGCATGTTGATGGTAATGATGTTATGAGGCATCTTGCTGGCTCCATAGAATGGAAGAAATTCAATGAAGAGCATGTCTCATTCGCTAGAGAAGCACGAAATGTGAGTCTTGGATTAGCAAGTGATGGATTCAATCCTTTCAAAAATATGGCAAGGCCATATAGTATATGGCCAGTTATACTTTGTCCTTACAATCTACCCCCGTGGATGTGCATGAAAGACCCTTTCTTAATAATATCCCTCTTAATTCCTGGACCAAAGGTACTGGGCAATGAGATCGACATGTACTTGCACATAGATGAATTATTAGATTTGTGGAAAAATGGCGTGGATACGTATGATGCCTCCACCAAAGGTATGTTTAAATTACATGCAGCATTATTGTGGACCATCAATGATTTCCCTGCATATGAGAATCTATCTGGTTGGAGTACTAAGGGAAAGATGGCTTGCCCAACTTGTAACAAGGACATTGACTCGATGTGGTTAACACATGGGTGAAAACATTGTTACATGGGACATCGTCATTTCTTGCCAACAGGTCATACTTGGAGGAAGAAGAAGTCTATGTTTAATGGCAAAGATGATCATCGTAGGCCACCTAGAGAACTATCGGGGCAAGATGTACTCGACCAACTAAATTTTGTTGGCCATGTACAATTTGGAAAAGGTGGAAAGAAGAGAAAACGCCAACCGGATGAGTTAAATTGGACGAAAAAAAGCATCTTCTTCCGATTACCTTATTGGTCATCCTTGAGATTGCGACATAACCTCGATGTTATGTATATCGAGAAAAACATTTGTGATAATATATTGGGAACGTTGATGAGTATTCCAGGCAAATCAAAAGATTCAATCAATGCATGCAAGGATTTGTATGGTCTTGGTTTAAGAAATGAATTGCATTTACATGAAGATGGAGCAGGTTGGTCTATGCCACATGCATGTTACACATTGCATGGAGATGAGAGGAAAAGCTTTTGCATGTGGTTACAATCTATCAAATTCCCAGATGGATTTGCAAGCAATATTGCGAGATGTGTTACTGTAAATGATTGTAAAATACAAGGAATGAAGAGTCATGACTGCCATATCTTCCTACAACGGCTACTTCCTGTTGCAATAGGTGGGGCTTTGCGACCGGATATTCGACTGGCTTTAAGTGAGTTAAGTACCTTCTTCAGACAATTGTGTGTGCGCACATTGCCTATAGAGGTCCTACAACGCCTTCAGGCTGATATTCCAATTATCCTCTGTAAACTGGAGATGATATTCCCCCTGCTTTCTTTGATGTAATGGTACATTTAGCTGTTCATCTACCTCATGAGGCATTGTATGGAGGGCCTGTGCAATATAGGTGGATGTATCCGTTTGAGAGGTACTTGAGAAAATTCAAGCGATACGTCCGAAATAAGGCCCGTGCAGAAGGCTCAATAGCTGAGGCCTACATTCATGTAGAATGCCTTATATTTTCATCTATGTATCTCCATGATATTGAGACTAGATTTCACAGAGAGGAACGTAACGTGGATGTATGTGAAGAGCGTGAACAAATGGAGTTATCGGTCTTTTCATAGAAGGTGCGACCATTGGGGTCATCCACCTCTTATCAACCCAGTGAGCCATTGTTTCAAGCTGCATGTTGGTATGTCCTCAACAATTGTCCAAAGATTGCACAATACATTGAGTAAGCAACCTTTATCATCTTGTGCACCACATTGTTTTGGTAAAATGCTTACAAATTGAGTTGGTTTTTTTTTTTTTAATATTTGCAGTGAGCACTACAACAAAATTAAAGGAGAAACTGCACATAATATAGATCGTATGCATCAAACACAATTTCCTATATGGTTCAAGGAGCGTGTGAGTTTTTTTAAAGCATGAACGCAAATCTTTTACAATTCCCATATATATACTTTTATGCATTGGGTACTTAGATACTCTTTCCCTTGTCATATTTACTGAACATATCAAAGCATTGCGCCATTCAAGTCTTGCTGAAGTTTCTGATGAGCTATATGCCCTTTCATGTGGACCTGACCCATGGGTTACATCATATACTGGTGCAATTATGAATAGCATTAGGTTCCACACAAAAGAGCGTGAACAATATTGATTATCACAAAATAGCGGGGTAGTTGTTCCGGGGGAGCATGAAGGCAAGCCTGTAGATTTCTATGGAGTTCTAACAGACATTTTTGAACTCCACTACATGGGTTGGCGCTATGTTTACTTGTTCAAATATGATTGGTTTGACGTTGGTGATTTGAAAAGAGGAGTTCATGTTGGGATTCACCAGACTAGTGTCAACATATGTCAAAAAAGGTACAAGTACGAGCCATTTGTCCTTGCCTCCCAGGCCTCTCAAGTATTTTATCTTAATGATAGAAGCTTAGGGAGGAATTGGCAGGTAGTACAAAAGGTTACGAGCAGAAATGTCTATGACATTCCAAGCGTAGAATTGTTTAATGAGGATGAGTCGAGTGCAGATGAAGCGTATCAAGATGATGAATATTCGATGCCTTCCCATTCTATACATCATGACGATACAAGCTTAGAAGTTCCATTGCATCAGTTAGATGTTGAACCATTAAGAGTTGATCCCCAAAGAATGTTAGCACATCCCAATGAAAACCATGCTCATGAAGAGTTCTTCGATGATGACTCACCTTCTTTAATGAGTGATGGGAATAGTGATAACATGTCCGATATAGGCGAAGAAGATGTGGACAGTGACCCTGCATCACTCTCTATGGAATAACTTTTCATCTAAGGTTGATATTTTGTTTATATATATAACTTAATAAGAGTGTACACACAATGGCAATTTCAAGCATTTTATAGATGTCCTCTTCCCCTTACCTCTAAATGTACTGACCCTACATCACGCTATTATTAGGCTGGTTGATAGTTGCATCACACAATGGCATTTTCAAACATTTTCAAACATTGTATATTCAGCAATCTTATCTTTAACAGCATGCTTGATAGTTGGTTTTGTCCCTTGGTGACAGGACTTTCACAATTCAAGCAACTTTTCTGCAAATCACAAGTTTGCACTTCTTTAAGCATGACAGTGTTCAAGCCATGCCATAAGGAACAACATCGACAACCAATGTCATAGATGGTCATTGTCAGCGTGTTCCCAATTATCTTTTTGACCTTCTAATCAAAACAAAATGATTAGACATTGAACATTGTTGTATAATCTGGAGATGAGCTATTGGTGTACAATGGAAGTCATGTATTGGTTGCTAATTCACTTTGCTACTGGGTGTGGTATATTTTTTGTTTGAATCTGGCATTTTTGGCTATTGCACTTTGCTACTGCAGCAACCTTTTTCTCAAATTTTCTCTACTTTCAATCTTTGTGCAATATATTTAAAGAGCTTACAATCTTGGTAAAACCAATACACCATTCATGCCATGAAACTTGATGATTGCTTTATAGTGTTCAAAACATATTTGATTTGATTTAAAAAAAAAAAAAATTGTTTGATAATTTTTTCATAATCATTTCTGTAAAAAAGAAATGTTCTTTCAATGAAATAAATGGTGTACTTATACATTGAAACCCTATAGTACTGATTTAGTAAAATCATAAGCAGTGGATGAGTTATAAAACTTAGACAAATGTGGAGTCCATTTTGATTGTCACTTGAGTTGAAAATTGAAATATATTAACAAACAATTTATTTTTTCAGCAGGAGACTTTGTTGAGACAAGTATCTAACAATAGGACTTAGGCCTGTCCAATTTATTTTTTGCATGACTCATGGTTAGAAATATAGAATTTTATATTCATAACTTATGGTTATTGATGCAGGCCGATGCCACTGCGACAGTAAATAAAAAGAACATCATAAAAAGAAAAGGAAAACATTCATGCACAAAGTCTTTAATAAAAAACACTTGCTTGAAAGGAGTTGTGATGAGAATAAGAAAGAGAAACAATAATAAAATATAAAATTGATCTATGTAAAGTAACCATAAAGTTTGGAGTTTTTTTGGAAGTTATTGTAGCTAAAGTCCAATTTTATTGGATTTAACTAATTCATTGCAGTTGATTTTTATTGTCTAATAACTAAATAAATGATGGATTTAGCTTCTAAATGATCAATTAGGATGCACTTGTCCAATATTTATGCAAATTTACTTCAGCATGTTAATTAGCAATATCCAAACCTTTAACTAAAAAAAACAAATAGCATATCCAAACCTTTACAGCAGAGATTTTATTGTGGGCCCAAATGGATTTTCTTTCATCAACAAATGGATTTTCTTTCATCAATGTAAATGGACAAAAGTCCACCAACTACCTATTAATATAATATTTAAAGGAGGGAAAAAGTTGGCAAATGAGCGGGAATCGAAAAGATAAAGCAGGACATACTGAAAGGCCTACTTTATTTTACAATGCTCTTGTACCCTCGTGCCTTCAGAGCTCAGTAGAGAGGGAACTTTTCTACAAGCATGCAGTGAACACTTCTTTTCGGTATTTATCTCCTCATATTTCTCTACATCTCTTTCATGTAGATTATTATGGTTTTGATTGTCACTACCATTTTTTAGTGCATTTTACAGACTTGAGTCTCACGGTTTTAGTCTCACAATTTACATACTTTGTACAGAAACGAAGCAAATAGGCGTCCTGAACAGTCACAAAGTCCAAAAATCAACTTTGTAGGTTCTTATTCAAGCATTTGTGAAGCTCGGTATTATCCATATTAAAGTAGATTGGTCATCCCTATTTATTGATTTTGGTTTCCATAATTTATTTCTTTCTAGCATGGTGTGAAATTGCATTGGATGAAAAATTGTTTCTTTCTTTTGAGACCCAAATAATTTTATCGGAGGCATCATGTGTTTGCATATTTGGCTCACAAGTCTAAAAGTGATTATATGAGTTTGTTTGCATGCCTGCAGTTAAAGAAGTTGGTATAGTAAAATATTTTTATGCTAAAATACCTTACTATCTATTAAAGGATACTATGAACATTTTCTTTCATGTCAATACCTTATAATGTACAGCCCATGGATCTTAATTTTTCTGTTATGTTTAATCTGTTGTGCAACTTACCAAGGGCATTATTATTGGATGATCATTGAATAATGTATTTAACTCATTGCATCTTAAATACTAAAGAGGCTATTATTACATTGATTCATGCACATGCTCAGTGTAGCTTATCCTGAATGGTTTTGTGTTGGCATATACATTTCTATTGAAGAGATGCTCAATAGGCCAGAATCATCAATCATATTCTCTTATGAGATTTTGATTGAGAGATTCAGTATCTTTAATATATTTACTGTTGTTGATATTTGTGTGGACCAGAAATTTGTGGACCCCGATAAGTTCTTTACAAAATATGAAACGAGCAAAAATAGGACAAGGTGGACATGCTCTAAATGCATCGATGAGGGCACACTTGATGCATGTGAGTGAATCAAATGGATTCAGCCCTCAATCACCGCCTAATAGGTGGACACTAAGAGATGAGACAAATGAATTAGACGACGATTCAACCATACCCCCATCCATGGTACCATCTACTGAGTTTTCAAATATGAGAGCAAACACAAGTAGAAGGCCGTACCAGTCTATAGGTAATTATAATATTCTGGCCAAGTAAAATTTATCTTTCACCTTCTTTAAGAGTTAGTTTTTTATGACAACCTCTGTTTAATGGGAAGTCTATTGCTACTCAGGTATCCATCATGAAGTTAATGCTCTAAATGTTAGAATAGAGAGGGGTGAAGACTCAAACAGACAGCCTGTCCAAAACAATAATATTGTTCCTTATTTACTTACTATTATTCATTGATGCAAATATGTCATGTAAAACATTAATGTTTTATGGGGGAAATTCATTCTGAACTTAAAAGTGTGATAATTGCAGCTCCACAAAACCAAAAACGTGGGCGTGGACTAGCACAATCCACTTCATTTATGAAGCTTCGAAAGCATGGTCTTATTCCTTTGAAAATTAATGAAGGTGAAATGACTCCTTATTGTGATAATGCAATGATATTTATTACAAGAATCACGTGGGTTGTGAAGCATCATGCAAATATGACTCACAACTCATGGAATGTTGTAGATGATTTGGAGAAAGATGAGCTCATCAATCGTATCCGGGTAGGGGATACATAATTTAGAACCAGTTGGCTATAATGTCTGAGACTGCTTGTACTAGCATTGACAAGTGTCTATATTGCAGGCTGACTTTATCCTTGATTGGACACTAAGAAATCACCGTGACATGGTTACAAAACATCTTGCAAAGAAGTACAATGATTTTCACTATCAACTTCATAAAATATATTTGGGATGTGGAACACATGAGGCTGCACTTGCCAAAAACACCTCTTTGGTTGTGCAATCGGTGTGGATGATGTTATGTGAGAGATGGAAAAGCGAGGCATTTAAGGTAATTGGTGTATGGTATTTCCATGGTGAACTATGTCTTAGAATTTGAAATACATAGGTTCAAACTAAAGTATTCATTTTCTATATAATTTCATTGTTGGGTTTGAATGTAATATTAATTTTATAGAAAAAATCCAATCAAAACAAGGCTAATCGGGAGAAACAATGGGTCAATCACACAGCAAGAAGCAAGTCGTTTGTACGGCTATTAGAGGAGATGGTAAACTTTTTGTGTTTATCTTTCAATAGACAACAAATAGTAGACTTATAACTTAGTAGCTGAATGTTTGTAATAATGCACATTGGGTATGAAGCGTACTGGTGGTTTAAACTTGGTTAGCTTCTACAAAGAAGTTAGATGGTCAAAGAAGAAAGGAGGCTTTGTCACACCCACTACAGAACAAAATTATATGGGTACACTCTAACTTATGTTCATTAGACATGGGGGAGACCCTTTATCGAGATAAGACTATATATATTGTTTTAATACCACATTTAACTGTATTTCTTGCTTTAAAATGTCATGATTGAAAAGCTGGATGAGCTTGAGCCTGAGGAGCGCACAGACGAGGTGGCAAAAACTATATTTAGAGAGGTGTTGGGACACAGATCAGGCTATGCCAGAGGGCTGAGTAGTTTTATTATACCTGATCCAACACCATCCAAAATGTCAGCACAAGTTGAACATCTAATGCAGGAAAATGATAGGTACAAAAATCTGGCAACCCAGTACAAGGACGAGTTGGATAAGCTGAAAAGGAATGTACTCCAATTAATGGTTTGGCAACAAGAGTGCGACCAGAGGATGCATATGATATATGGAACAACATCTCAAAGGGAGTCTCCAGACTCTCTAAGGGATGCTTAGGTGGTTGAGCTTGAGATTGATTTTTTGGTTTTTTGTTATAAGGCCTAACTGTTTTTTGTTATAAGGCCTAGCAGGTAATCACTAGTAGTACACTTGCTGACAGTCACATCTTTTGAATGAATATTGGTACTTTTGAGGATGCCTCTTCTTCCATAGTTTGACTACTATAAGGCTCACTATTTTCTGAAGATTGTGGTTCATGGGTTCAGTCGAAAGGATAATCATCAAGATTGACGTTTGTAAGTATGGCAACCTATTTGGTTAATTGATCATATCTCAATTAATACTATCATTAATGTGACTGGATATGTTTCTTGTGTGATTAAGAGTTGAAAATACATTAAAACTCAAATGTTGAAATGGATGTTAATGTATTGGACAGAATAATGGCTCTTTATCAACTTATAGCATGTCTCATCATCATGTGGGTGCAAGAATGACAAACTGCATGGGTGTAGATTTCAAGACTTGTTCATTGTAAGTATTCCTCCACTCCACTCCACTCATCAGCAACTAACATAAATGTATATGTAAATTCACAATGCAAGAGATTGATGTTAAGTTGCACAGCCTAAGTTGAATGTTAAAATTCTCATTTTTTGGAAGATTACAAGGTAGTGTACTGCTACTTCCCTTGGAAATTTTTTGCTGCCATTCATTTTAAAGTATAATGGTCTTACAAAATATTGAATAATTGTTATGTACTTTTATTTAATTTTCAGGTAAACAATCTATATATACTAAAGGTCAGTCAACGAAAGGGCAAAAGCCCAGCGCTGGGCTAGCTCTCGAAAGTATCAATCTACGTACCTTCTTCACTCCACAACAGGTTTTACATGATAGACATGATAAATTATGTATAGCTGTGTTGTAGAGATTAATGTGACTAGTAGCTAGAAACTATGTTTCTCCAAAGTGATACCAGCCATATGTGGCAATATATGTAATTATTTATGGTGGATGGCAGACTGGCCATTAATTCCGTAAATAGGCTGCATCCTTGAATACTGTGATGTGAATGCTTAACTAATAGATATTGTTAAATGTATATGTAAGGTGCATCATTTATATATCCTGGATTGTTTACGTTTTTTTTTTTTTTTTTTCTATTACTCCATTTAAATTCAAGTATTTTTTTCTTTGTAAATATATATCATGGCAAGAGGACCAAAAATATTCTTATATACTGAATAATAAAAATAATTACATATAAGACATACAAATATTGTGGAAAGAGGACCCAGAATATTTCTTATGTATTGAATAATAAAAGTAATTAATTACTTATATATAAGACCATGGATTCTACAAAAAAAATTATGAACAATGTTGTACTTTGAATGGGTTCATTTATGGCATAAAAGTGTAGTAGTTCTCCTGCGAACCTGTTCGACGTAGATAAGAATCAAAGACAATTGCTGCAAAAAAGATTTGTCAAGAACCCATTTCAATTACGGCCAAAAAAATTTGTCAAGAGCCCATTTCAATTACGGCCAATAACATTTGTCAAGAGCCCATTTCAATTACGGCTGAAAACATTTGTCAAGAAAAGTCTATATTCAGTGGCGAAATGATGTCACCAGAAAAAGAAATCCATTGCGGCGGAAATAATAAGTTGTGTATGCAGAGTTTTCGTCTGACAGTAAGACACCATTTATTGGCGTTCAGAATCCACCGCAAAAAAAAAAGAGACTGTGGCGAACTTAAAATCTATCCGCAGATAGTTGTCCCAGACGAAGTGCTGTCGGCCAACACCCGAGGAGCCAAACTTGCAGAGATTTTTAATTTACGGGAAAAACTGGGCCTTTCTATGGCGAAATTCCTCACCGCAAATGGCCTCATTTTTTGTAGTGATCTTGAGTGTGGGGCTCTTGCTAGCATCATCCCAAATGGATTACACCAATCCTTGCATTACTTCCTTGATCTTCTTGGCTCTTTATCTTGTAATTGGCCCATCTGAAACTTGTAAAAGATTTTTTAAGACTAAGTCAATGTTGGTGCCCATCATTCCCCCTCTTCTCAAAAGGATTCGATCTTGAATCTCCATCTGCATTAAAGGGAAAAATTTTAGTAACATTGAAAATAGTATAAACATGATACTTACCTTGAAAATCCACTTGATATGCATTATCATTAATTTGTTCAAGAATTTAAAAAAGTTCATCCAAGCTACTCCTATCATCAACAAGTAAAGGTATTAAATCTAAAGGAGAAAATGGATTAAGTCTATAAACAATTTCAAAAGGTGAAAATTTAGTAATAGCATGAACACTCCAATTATATGTAAACTCAATGAATGGTAAATGATACTCCCACAAACGTTCATGTAACACACCAAAATGACCACTCTAATAATTTGCAAACTCAATGAAAGGCAAATGATATTCCCGCAAATGTTTATGCAATAAGTCGATGAATGGCAAATGATATTCCCACAAACGTTCATGCAACAAGTCTAAAATCTTCTTTACACTAAAATGACCACTCCAATTATATGCAAACTCAATGAAAGGAAAATGATACTCCCACAAACGTTCATACAACAAGTCAATGAATGGCAAATTATACTCCCACAAACGTTCATGTAACAAGTATAAAATCTTCTTTACACCAAAATGACCCATCAAACCAAATCTATGCACAAGCAACTCACGCATAAGATTAGTAAGCTCACAAAATCTAATCTTTTTAAACAAATACCAATCTAGTCTATAGAATTGACTAAACGATGCTTTCTCACGTACTCTATACACACTAGCCAAGCCATCATCATTAACATATAATTTTTTTATCATATTCAAATCTTAATAACTTTGCATCTAAAATGATGACAAGAACATACCTTCTTGCTAAAGCGTCAACCACAAAATCTTTCTTACCTTGGGTGTACTTGATTACATGAGAAAATGTCTCAATGAATTGCACCCACTTGGCATGCATTCTATTCAACTTACATTGTCCCTTCAAGTGAGTCAAGGACTCATGTTCTTCAAAGAAAAGTTGGGTAGGAAAATGTAATGCTCTATCCCTCTAATAGATGGCAATCTACTAAACACACCACTAGGAATCATGACCTCATATCCCTGCAACAAAAAAAAAAAAAAAACAACACTAGGCAAAGAGTCGTTAAATTCGTTAGTATGAAAGCTTGCCTTAACATAAAAACTCACTTTTATTTTTCCGTTTCTCTCTGCAATCTCTCTTCCTTTTCCTTCTCATGGCTCCACTATTTTTTCTTAACTCTCAGCCACCTTTTTATTTTCTTTCTCACTTTCTCTTTTTCTTGATATTTTGGCCTCATTCTCTTTTTTTTTCTCACTCTCATTTTCCTTTTCACTACTTTTTTTTTCTTTCACTCTCCTATTTTTTTGAACTATTGACCTCACAATTATTTTTCAACTCATTCTCTCATTTTCTTGAGGTTTTAGCCTCACCCTCATCTTTTTTCTCTCTCTCCTTTTCGGTCACACTATTTCTTTTTTCCTCAATCTCATCCTCATTTTTACTCCATCTTTTTTTTTCAATCTCACTTTTCAGCTCTAGTTGGTCCTCATGGACCTGTGTTGGAGTTGAATGAGCAAGTTTGATTATTTTTCCATCATTTTCAACACTGTAAATGTTCCTTAACCAATCATGAATCATTTTCCTATCATATTGCCATGGCCTTCCCGACAAAATATGGCCAGCATACATAGGCACTACATCACAAAGCACCACATCCTGATATTTTCTAATTGAAAAAGAAACTAAGACTTGCTTATTATCCTAACCTCCCTACAATCACTTAAGCACTGCAACTTGTATCGTTTAGGGTGTTTCAAGGTAGGTAAACTCAATTTCTCAACTAAAGTAGTGCTAGCCAAATTAATACAACTCCTCCCATCAATGATCATACTACATACCTTATTATTGATGTGAAATCTAGTATGAAAAATGTTATCTCTCCGCTGCTCTGTATCATCCATCCTAATTTGTGTATTGAAAGCACGTCTGGCAACAAGAGACTCATTATACTCTTCATTCTTGTACTCATATTTAATACTAGGCTCACACCTCTTCCTATCTCTCATACCCTGTAGATTTCTAATAACCGCTTCTTAATGATCCATCATATCCCTCACTTCACCCAACACCAAGTTCAACCAGTTAAACTGTTGTTGCATGGCTTGCAACAAAAAGGATGAGTTATCTGCCATCCATTTGGTGATTAGTCACTCCTATGAGACATCATAATGTACTGCACAAAAAGAATGTTAATGAAAAATCTCACACACTCTTTTACCTGTTTACACTCGAATAATGACACTGCACTCTTGTTTCACTCTTAATTAACTTTTTCCCGATAATAGTCTCACACTCTTTTATCTTTTATCTCAATAGTTTTCCTGCTCAAGTTCTTTAAGTACTAGTTGAACTAAATCAAGACAATACAACATTGTATTATTTCAACCAGTAATATGGATCCAAGAAACAAGAACAAGAAACAAGGAAGGAATAAAATGACACGAGACTTAAGGAATTTATTTGAGGAAAAGAGTAACTATAAAATAAGATACCAACTAGAAAGATGTATTCAGTTCCTTTGATTATAAACCACAATCAACATATGTCTTTATTTCTCTTTGGTGTAACTATCAACCTTTGAATATGCTACATTTTCTTTTCTTTTCTTTTCTTTTTTAATTTTCTTTTCTTTTCCTTTCTTTTCTTTTCTCTTCTTTTCTCTAATTCAATTACAAACAGCAATATTCAATTGAAAACCAAGTAATTGAATTCAAACACACAAGAATTGACAATGAAGTACAAGAGAATTAATGAAACGACACTTCAATCAATTGAAAAACTTAGAGATGCAATTTTGAAACCCTAGGTGATGCAAATTTCAACCAAACCAAAAATCCTAAAAATTTCGGTAGCCTACTTTTTGTTTTTTTGTTTTTGTTTTTTCTAACCTACAACAATGAAGCCCTATAATTAAATTTAAAGATGCAAGAATTAAAAGATAGAATCAGACCTGATTGGAAACCTTGCTCTGGATACCAAATGATATGAACCCATGGAAATGGAATCCCTTGAACCCACAATCAATTTGAAAAATTCAAGAAAGCTAAAATCAAGTCAATGGATGGAGAATCTAGACTCGTTGAGAACTCATTTCAAGAACTTAGATTATAGTAAAATCTAGACCCATTGAAGAACTTGTCTCAAAAACCCATATTACAAGGAGGAACATTACAAAATTGTGATTTACCTTTGATAAGTTTAAAAATTCATTCAAGAATAAAAGGAGATAAACTCAACTCACAATGAGTAAATTCATCAAATTTCATAAAACTTTTTAACATGAGGCTACAAAGAGTATTTAAATCAAAACTTAATTAAAACCCCATCCAAAATAAAGCTCTTTCTTCCAAAAATACCCCTAGGTGAATAGTGTTGCGGCTACAATACCACAACTACAGTAACTTGCTACAGTACTTCTTTAAACAAGAGTTCCTAAAAGTAACTTTCCAAATAAACCTTTAGCCAAAATACAAGGCCTTCCCAAAAACTCTAGTTCATAATAAATAAGACATATGTGGGCCAGGCATCCTCAAGCCCACTTATTTTAAACTAATAAAATAAATCCCTTAACAAATTGAAAACCTTCAATAACAATAAGTCCAATCAATAACTCTAAGTCGTGTCTTCCATAACTTGTATAAAGTGGATCAAAATTAGTTCTTCTTCTTCAAGCCCATCTTGAGTGTTGGGCTCTTACTAGCTTCATCCCAAGTGGATTGCACCAATCATTGCATTGCTTCCTTGATCTTCTTGGCTTTTGATCTTGTAATTGGCTTACTAGGTTCATGTAAAGGATCTTTAAGACTAAGTTCATGTTGGTGCCCATTTTGTGTTCATTGGTCGGTCAAAAGGTGTTTTAACCATAGAAAGGTCAATCTAGGCATTAAACTGGGGAGTGTGTTATATTTTGGAGTTATTGACCAAACTAATGGACATATTTTGTTCTGAATATTTTATGGTGTTGTTAACATGTTTTTATGAATGTTTATTGAGGATTTTTTCCATGACTAAAGATTTTGATGAAATATTTTCTTAGATATAGAAAATTAGAAACTAGAAGTCAAAAAACAGTTTCGGTTTTGAGAAAGTTTGAATGTTTTGTGGTTTAATCTTACTCCAATGCCTTTGATATTTTTATTTGATAACCCTAAGCCTCTATATGCATGTTAGGATATTTTTTTGAAGATATTTAGTACTAGTTTCAACGATATGATTTTTCTATGCAAGAGGATTTTAGTTAGACAAATTTGATTTTTTTGGGTTAGATCTCTGTTTTATTAATTTTTAGTCATGTGATTTTAAGTTTGTTGGTTGGATCTTCCTTAGGAGAAATTTTTAAACCATGTGATGTTTTATTCTGAAGATCTCATCTTTTTAAGCTATGGATCAAGAGATTAATCAAAACTAGTTAAGGAAAAGTTTATATTTTTGGAGTAAGTGTTGAACCAAAAAATTCAAGTGTTATTTTGTGATTTTTTGTGACTTTTGTTTGATGATTTAAAGTATGGTTTATCTTAGGATGATGTCATGAATATAGTAGATGCAGGATTTGATTTTGTTGGAATTATTGGAGATGTTTTGAATAAGGTCAAAACTTATGTTTCAAAGGTTTGTCTTTTGTTAAAAAGTTTTGGTCTTTTTACTAAAAAGTTTGGTGGTGATGATTAGAATTTATTTTTAATGGATATTTAAGTATGTTTTGAAACTTAGAATGGGAAGATTTTTGTCACAAAATTTCGGTTTAATCATGAGTTTTTTTTTCCTAGGAAAATAACTTCATTGCAAATTAGCACAAAAGGCCTTAAGAGTGCTTACAAGAAAGAGCATCTATGTAAACAACATTATCAATAAAATAAGGAACTCCATGCAACCACAATTGCGTATCAGAAATGGACCAAACATGCCTTGCTAGGTGTTGAGCTGCTGCATTAGCCATATGGAAGCCATGTTGGATCTTGCATTGCATAAATTTGGGCATAGGTCTTCTAATTTTAGCAATCACATTTCTCATAGTTGAACAATGGCAACATTGTTTATCTCCTCAACTAAGTGTAAGCAATCACTTTCAATAAGTAGATTATGAATGCTAGTCTGAAGACAAAATTGCAAACCTCTCAAACCTACCATAGCCTCCACATTTTTTGGTTCTAACAATTCCTCTTCTACTTTGCTAAGAGCCATGATCACATCACCACAAACATTGCAAAGAATAGCTCCAATTCCTATTTCATTGCATTCATAAAAGAGTGTCCCATCTACATTAGCTTAAACCAGTTTGGTGGAGGAGGATTCCACTTATAGTTCAGATTCTTGACAGTTGCTTGCTGTTGAAATCCTGTGAGTAGAATACCCTTCAAGGAGACAGCATAGCTTATAACTTGTTGAGGAGACAGCTTAATAATTTCATGAATCATCTTATTCCTTCTATACCAGAACCCCCATGCCATAAGGATGAAATCTATTAAACTTTCAGCAGACTCTGTAGAATTAATCTCCATAGTAGTTAGCATAAAAGATTTGAAGGATTCCACTTTTTGTAAAATAGCAAACTTGTTCACCCAGATTTGATGTATAGCTGGCCAAAAGAATAGAGCATGGGCTAAATCTTCCATCGTTTGATCACAAAAACAACAAGAGCCATACACCATTACCCTTTTTGTGAGAAGGTTAGACTTTGTGGGAAGAATCTCTTTACATGCCCTCCATGAAAACGTTCCGACTTTATGGAAAAATTTCAGTTTCCACAAAGTCTTCCAAAAATTCTTATTAGAGGCCCCAGATGATGTCTCTCCTTTATTTATGGTAACTAACCCCTTGAAAAATATGTATGCACTTCGAACACTGAAAACATCACTCCTTTCATGCTCCCAAGTCCACTTGTCTGGTTCATTAGAAAAACTGGAATGAATCCTCAACATTGCCTCAACAATTTTTGGATTGAAAGGAGTCTTGATCTTAGACATATTCCACCAATGTGTATTGCAGTCAATTAAAGAAGAAACTTGATCATCCAATTCAGCTAGGGCATTACTGTACTAGTTGCAATTAACAGATGCTTCTTTGATTAGTTCTCGAAAACCAGGAATCCAAGAGTCTTGTAGGATATGAAGACTCCTACCATTACCCACACTCCATCTCCCTCCTTTGAGTAACAGATTCTTAGCCTCCCATATCCCTCTCCATGCAGAAGAGGGTGAACTACCAAAAGGGGCCTCAAATAGATTAGAATTAGAGAAGTACCTGGCACTGTAAACCTTGTAGAACAAACCATCTTTATACTGTAGCAACCTCCAACTTTGTTTAGTTAGCATAGCCATATTGAAGGTTTCGAAGTATTTGAATCTTAAACCTCCAATAGCTTTAGGCTTGCATCTACTATGCCAGCTAACATAATGGATCTTTCTTTCTTCCTTCTTCTGTCCCCACTATTAGCTTACCATCATTCCCTTAAGGTCAAAACATAACTTATGAGGGAGTTGGAAACAACTCATGCCAAAAGATAGAATAGCTAAAGTCATTGCTTTGAGCAACACCTCCCTTCACCCTTAAGAAAATATATTGCCTTTCCAACCTTATAGTTTCAACAATACTTTGTACCTAATCTCAGCAAATGCAATCATCTTTGATTTACCAATCAATAGTGGTAAACCTAGGTACTTGTCATAGTGTTCTACTTGTGAATCACCCCACAGTTCCATAATAGCTCTCTTTTTAGCAGCTTCAGTATTCTGACTAAACACCATGGCAATTTTTTCTTGGTTAGTCAACTGACCTGAAGCATGCCCATATGCCTTCAAGAGCTCAAGTAATCTGTGATTAGTCTCAACCTTAGCAGTACATAAAATGAGGCTATCGCAAACAGTAGATGGTTAAGGCTTGGGGCCCCTTGACAGACTTTTATACCAAGGATTGAGTTTGAAACAGCTGCTTTCCTTAGCAACCCAATTAAACCTCTGTGCACATTAGAAATAGATAAGGAGAGATGGGATAATATGTCCAGAAAGAGCTCCATTAATAAGCATTGAAAAAAAAAGGCACTTTGAACACATTTCATAACAAGTTTGATTAACCTTTAATGGAAACCAAGCTTCAACATAACTGCTTCAAGAAATGGCCATTCCACCCTATCATAAGCTTTACTCATGTCTAACTTTAAAGACATATAACACTTCTTACCCCTCTTTTTCCTTTTTAAAAAATGAAGAACCTCCTAGGCAACAAAGACATTATCTGAAATCAAACTACCAGGTAAGAAGGCAAGTTGGGTTTTTGAAATAACTGTAGGTAAGACATATTTGATCCTATTAGCAATGACTTTAGATATCAGCTTGTATATTACATTACAGATGCTAATGGGTCTAAAGTCATTGACTTTAATAGGATTCTTTTTCTTGGGAACCATGGTAATATAAGTATGGTTGATTGCTTGTAGGAATTAATCAGAGTTTAAAGCATAAATGATAGCAGCAGATATAGAATTACCAATTTGAGGCCAATACTGTTGAAAGAATAAAGAGGGCATTCCATTAGGTCCTGAGGCCTTCAAGGGGTTCATTTCTTTCAGAGCTCTATTGACTTCATCCCAAGAACATGGCATAATAACGTCTGCATTCATCTCCTATGTGATTTTGCTATCAATGTTATTAAGCACATGAGGTATATTTTGAGTACCTGCATAGGAAAACAAGGAAGTAAAATGGTTAATGATAAGGTTATCACAGTGCTCTCCTTCATGCCAATTTCCTCCATCAATGAGTTTAATGATCATGTTCTTCTTTTGTCTTTGAAATGCTTTAGCATGGAATAACTATGTGTTTTGGTCACCCTCAGCTAACCACAAGGCTCGAGATCTCTGCTTCCATATCACTTCTTCTCTACTCAACCATTTATGAACTTCTTTAGATGTTGCATTAACTTCCTCAGAGTTTAGTCCAAGGGGGTCCTTTTGTTGCACCAGCTTAAGTTTCTATCTTGCTTTCTGCAGATTAGATTGTACTCTAGCAAACTGGACTTTATTCCAAAGTTGCAATTTAGTAGCACAACTAAAGATACTTGACATAACATCTTCTAAGCATGACTGATTACTAAGTAGGTTCTAAGAGTTATTCACAATCTGATTACACCCATCTTCCCCTAACCATATAGCCTGAATGGTTTTTGCCTTATTCTTCTTGGTTAGACTCCTATAATATCTACCCACAGTGGTAAGTGATCTGAATAAGAGGAAAAACCATGGAATACAACATCCCTTTCAAACATGTTGCACTAGGATAGATTCCCCAAAAATCTGTCCAACCTTTCAGATACCAGAGCTGAGTCCTCCCTTTTATTTTACCATGTGTATCTCGGACTACAAAACCCAAGATCCTTTAGGTTGCAATAAGAGAATAACTCATAGAAGTCTAACATTTACTAAACAGGTCTATCCCCCCCTCCCCATTTTTCTCCCTGGGTAAGGATCTCATTAAATCACCAAATACTAGCCAAGGGTCTAAATTACCTCTAGCCAACCCTCTTATAAGATTCCAAGTTTCTATTCTTCAAGAAGCTTCAAGTTGGCCATAAATACCAGTTAAAAACCACTGTTTTGAATCTTCCTCCACCCTTGCATCAATATGAGAAGAAGAGTAATTGATTACTTCTAACTTAACTTCATTTTTCCATAAGAGTGCCTATTCACCACTACGGCCTCAGACATCAACTGTTAAACAGTTTGCATACTTTAACTTTACTCTACATAGTTCCATTTTAGCAGCTCTAAGTTTTGTTTCTTGAAACAAAACTTCGGAATCTTCTCTTCTGATTAAATCAACAAGAGTTCGAATACCACGAGGGTTTCCAAGCCCTCCGGTATTCCAGCTTAGGATCCTCATGGGGCTCTGTGGGGCTGAACATCAACCACCACCGAATCAATTTGATTAATTCCATCTACTTCCTCACCCAATTCCCCTTAGTTTTCAACCTTTTGAGACACTCTAGGTACCTCCTCTCTAGGGATTGAAACAAGAGCCCTTTTAACACCAATTTGAGAATCAAAACTTCAATTTGTCATGCATATGAGGATGCTTGAGCCTTTTCCATTTACGTGAACCAGTGACCTGTTGTTAGATTTCATCGAAAGAATCTTCAGTCCCAACAACTTTTGTCTCCAAACCAGCTTCTCTAGTAGTTACTGAAATACCCCCATTAGAAACAAAAACCTCAGAGACCCCCATCAAACAGGTATCATTTGAAACTCCCTTTTAGTGCCAATTATCCTACAGACATCAGAACCCGAATTTTTTGCCTTATGATAAACTAAAAATAACTCCTTTTTGGAACTTAGTTGATTTGGATTGGCCCCATGGTATAACTGCTTCGAAACATACTCAGAATTTGAATGATCCACTGAAACTTCCATACGACGGTTACTCTCAGATTCATCGAAGGTCTGACCCTCAAAGTGCACCGATGGGCTTCACTGATCGAGTTTTTTATTTATTTGATATTTGAGTTTAGGACAAAATTTATATTGGTGACTTTTGGAGTTAGGATGCAGAATCCTTAAGTTTGGGGTAAAATGGTTATTTTCTGAGTGTAGAGGGTAAAATGGTAATTGTTCTCTAAGTTAGTACTTTTCCATATTTCTAATTGTTGGTGATTAAGTTCTAACTTTTAGAAAACACTACTTTCAATTCCTCATGATCGAGCTTGAGTTTTGTTTAGAAACACGAAGATCAAGATAAGTTAGCTTTTAACTTAATATTAGTTAAATGTGTATGGGTGACAAGTAAAAGAACTACAATGTATGTATGTATATACGTTATCTTATGTGCAATGCCATTCCAAGTCATTACATATTCATCCATCACACATAATTTATTCTATCATGAATTGTTTATCTATTATAAAAGATATTCTGTCAAGTTTTACTATACATTTCAAGTACGTCATGTTAAGTATGCCATCTATTACATGTATGTCATGTCATGTAATATTCACTGTTGCAAGCATGTCATATTAAGTATTTTGTCTATTACATGTTATGCCATTTTAAGTATGTTGTTTGCTATATGTTGTATCATGTTACGAAATATTTCTATCTCAAATAAGTCAGATCGTTTGAGTTGCGTTCAAGTCATGTTGTGTTACATCAAGGCTTCTGTCCTTTTGTATTCCAGTCACGTTTAATCTCGAATACAATTTGTGTATTTTTAGAACAGTCATGTCAAATTATTCATGTTAATCACCACTCTAAGTGCTAAAATGGGGTAATATCCTAGTGTAACTCCTTTGTTCATGTTGGAGTATCTAAAATAGGTGTGAACTTTTATGAGGTGACAAAATATTATCAACAGGTAGCGGACAGGGCCTAACTAGCTGGTCATCGGAACACGCCAAACACTAATACCGATAGAGACATTTCAGTGCTCGTGGGGTCGATAATGAGTGTGGCACACCAGGTATGGGGTCCACAGTGAGTGTGGCCACATACAACGCACTCACAGCTAGTACAGATACCTGTGATGCTGTAATCGGCAGGGGCACATAGCTCTAGGGGACCCATGTAGCACCCAAGTAGTAATCAGTTAAAGAACAAGATTCCAAGATCATGTTAAGTCAAGTCTCAGATCAAGTTTATGTTAAGTCAAATCTCAGTTTAAGTCAAGTTCAGATTAAGTAAGCCAAGTTTAATTCATACTTCAATTTAAGTTATGTCAGTTATGTTATGTTATATGTCAAGTTATGCTATGATTACTTATGACATTGATTATACATTCATGCTTTTATTTCCATACATGCATCATTAACCTGTGTTGAGGTTTGTTGTTAACTTGTTGAGATTTGTAATCAAATCTTATTGGGATAGTCCCAACTAGCATTCCCCCTCCTCCTGAATGATAGATCTTGTTACAAGATCCGAAGGAGAATTGGGATTCAACCAACTGGATACAGTCGATTGGGCGATGACGCGGCGTCAATGTTAATACAGTAGTTAACTTAAATTACTATTTGTACTATAGATCTGCATCTCTAGTACTCTTTTGATATAGCCATTTTGGAGTAGTGTTATGATCTCAGTTATTCAGTATGTCCTTTTGTATGAAGTATGTTTTAAGTTTTTTGAATACTTTCAGTTTGGTGCATAGTATTGCTAAAGAGAAAAATTTATCTATTGCAAATATTGCATAATGCTATATGCATGTTAGGAACATTTCATCTTTAATTGTTATGAACAAGAACATGTAACCTTATGTTACATGTCTCAACGCTTCAGTTGACTGTTTGATCACAAGTGGAATCTGGGGGTGCCACAGGTGATGGCAACCGTAGACTCATTAGCAACAAGGGTCTGAGAAACAAGAGTGGTGGCGTGCAATACCAAAATCCTACCCAAATGCAAGGACGAGTGAGAGAAAGAGAGAGAGAGAGAGGGGGGGTGGAGAAAGGTTCTGTTGAGAGAGAGAGATTTAGGGGTGAAAAACAAACTGAAGTGGCGTTGGTGAATGGTGAGGAAGGGAAGAGAGAAGATACTAACCCCCAAGGGAAAACCACATCGTTTCCTTCTTTCAATGGGTTGGGCTTTGCGAATCTAACCCTCGGTCAGGGCCTTTGTGTGCACATACAGTGTTAAGGCATATAAGTCTCGTGTACTCGTCTTGAAAAAATATGGGCTCATCGTTAAAAAAATAGATTTTTTTTATATAGAATCTAGATTTTTCTTTTTAAAAAATTAAAATTAAAATGCAAGACTTCCACATTTTATAACAATACAAAATAGAGGTTGGCAGCAAGGCCCTACACTCTGTTGCCCCACCCCCATTTGCCCCGCCCCTGCATAAACAGGGTAGGGCTCCGTGCTGCCATATGCAGGGGGTGAGTGGCCCCACCCTACATATAATATATATATGTATTTATATAAAAAAATCTTGTCATAAAAAGACGTCTTGTATTTGACAAAACGGCGTCGTTTTATAACTGGGGGATTTTTATAAAACAACCAACGACTCCCCCTCCCCCCCCCAAACGACTCCCCTTCCCCTGGCCCCTTCTCTGAGATTTTGAAAACTCTCTCTCTCTTTCTCATCTCCGTATACTCCGTCACCGTCTATCCATCCTTCTTATGCACTAAGTTGTCATCGTCTGTCTACATCTCCATCATCGAAGATAAGTTAATCAAATCTAAAGTGTTTATTTATTTATTTTTTTGTTGAGTTATGGAGATTGGAGAAATGATGGGATTAAATGGAGGAGTTGGAGGATAGAATCGTGTCTTTGTGAATTGTGTGCTATGGAGATTCAATTTGTGCATGTGTTTTGATATTTGTGTTAATTGTTTTGTGTAATTTTGTGACTTTAAGGTTTCGGATTGTTTAGGGTTCCAATCTAAAAACCTTAATTATGTTAGTTAAATTAATTTAGGGTTCTGGATTATTTAGGGCTCCAATCTGAAATCCTAAATTAAGTTATTTGTCTACATGCAAAATAAAATCTAAATAAAATCTGATTGCAACTCTTCAAATGATTGCAATATTCATAATTCACATCTTCACTGAAAGAGATTTTTTTCCATGCAAAGCATGCATCAATACAAATTATTTGGCCTGGAAAAGAATCTTACAAAGGTACAAGCTCATGTGTTAGTCAGTTTTATTTTTAAGTTAGAGTTTTTAGTTAATTTTTTGCTAAACCAAAACTTAATTACAAAGAGTATCCAGATGGTCATATTATCCACATGTGTTACAGAGCTTGCGGTGAATAGAATGGTGCTGGTGATTGTGTTGCTAAACCAAAACATAACACAATCATCAACTCCATGAGAACTTGTTCATTGTCAAATATAGATGCAATGCAACTAATGTAACAATTGAGAATAGGCAAGTATGCATCATAGGTTTGATTTATAATTAAAAAGAAAAAGAAAAAAATCTGATTTTAATGAGATAAGACCATGAACTTTAATATAAATGACCTGAACCACACTATTTGTTGTGTGGAAGATAGTATTCTCACAACTGCAGTAATGTAAGATCCCAACATCATTCATTTCAAGGGTAAAACAAATTAATACAAGCATAAATGTTCCCATTAATGAAAAGAGCAAAAAAAACTTACTTCTACAAAAAAAAAAAGAAAAAAGAAAAAATTAGAATATTTGGAAGGCCATTCATCAATGTCCTTTACAGTAGACCTGTTCACACAACACTGTTATAATATTTAACAATATGAAACCAGCATGCAAATTGTGAACATCAAATAGGCACAACACTGGAAATATTTTCCAAATAAATAATTTCAGTGTCAGCCCTAAAAATCTAACTTTAAAATTGCATACAAACTAGTATTCTTTTGGGCATGAGACTTTATAGTTTACATTCATAATCTGGAAGTCGTCGTTTAAGAGAAGCATGTCATGATCCATGCATATAACAAGCTATTATGGAGCATTGATGTTAGTGTCTATGAATCTGCGGTGTTTATGTCATTATGTGAATCCTTGGTGTTGCTGTGAATCTGTGGTATTGACTGTTGATGTTAGTGGCATGTTTTCATTTTAAAATTTTTTGCTGTTTTGGAGAATCAGGAATGTCTAGTCTGAGAGATTTGATAGCTCTCCTACCCCTATCCCAACACCTATCCCAACACTTAGCACTAACCTCACGGACCCTAGTCCTAACCCTACAGAAAGAACCTTGCTTTGCCCCCAAGCCCACACAAAACAAGAAATTTGTTTCCATAGTTTGGTATCACTTTACCAAACTAGAGGATGATGACCCTAATAACCCCTAAGCAATGTGTAACCACTGTGATAGACTTTATGAATGTCACTATAAGAAACATGTTACATCACAGTTAAAGGTCCACTTAGAAAAAGCAATGCAAGAAGAGTTCAATATTAATCCTTACAAGAGAATAGTCAATCTAGACTAGAGATTGGACTAAAACAAATGTCGGATAGGAGTAGTAGAGGTTCAACGTTGAAAGGGTATACTAAGTTTGATTTCGATGAAGGTAGAAGAAAGTTAGCAAGTATGGTTATCATGGACGAGTTACTTTTTCAGTTTGTAGAGGGGAGATGGTTTTAAGAATATTCTAATTACTTGAAACCTAGATTTAATCTTCCTTCTTGTCACACAGTGGCAAACGATAGTAAAAAAATTACAAAAAAAGAAAGACTTGTTGAGGGGCCAATTGGCAGGTCAAGTAATTTGTCTCACTATCGATACTTGGACATCTGTCTAAAATTATAATTACATGTCTTTGACTGTGCATTTCATTGATTGTGATTGGACACTACACAAAAAAATTGTGAAGTTTTGTCAAATTTTTTATCACAAAGGTGAGAAGGTTGGAAAGCCTTGAAGGCCGCAATAAAGGATTGGGTTGGCATGAGTTTTGACAGTTACAGTTGATAATGTCTCGTCTAATGATACTGCCTTGGAATATCTTAAGACCTATCTTGGAGAGACAAATAAGACAATCTTGGGCGGTGACTATTTACATGTTAGATGTGTTGTACATATTGTGAAATTAATTGTTACTGATGATTTGAAAGATGTTGATGACTTGATTGTATAAGTTAGAATGGCTGTAAGATTTTGAGATCTTCTCCTGCTAGATTGGAGAAATTCAAGGATACTGTGAGGATTGCGGGCATAACATCCAAGAATGGTTTTTGTACTAATGTTCTTACTAGATTGAACTCAACTTTCTTGATGTTGGAACTGGCTTAAGAATATAAGGTGGCTTTTGAATTATTGGGTGATAAAGACATTGAATATGTCAAATATTTTGATGAGCATGGGGGATTAGCAAAGCTTATTAATGATGATTGGGAGGTTGTTGCTACTTTTGTAGATTTTTTTAGAATTTTCTACAAGGTCACATTGAGACTATCTGGTTCTTTGTACTCTACATCCAATGATTTCTGTCAACAAATATATAAGGTGAAAGAAAAATTGGATGAAATGTGTTTGAGTGACCATATTAGGATGCATGAGATGGCATTGATGATGAGGATCAAATATGAAAAGTATTTGAGAGATTTGAGTAGACTAAATATTTTGTTATATGTGGCTGTTACTCTTGACCCTCAGATCAAGATTGATGGCATGATATATGGTTTGGGGCTTGCGTACAGGAATGCATTGGCTAAGCTTATTGGAATAATGGTTAGAGAAACTCTTGTTAAATTGTTTGATGAGTTTACCGTGGTCAAGGGTGGTAATACACCTACCCCACCACCTCCTCCAGAAGTTGGTGTGACACCCTGACTCCCTCGTACAAAACAATACAGGAGTCGCGAAGTCAGGATGATAACAACACGGGTCACACATCCCAACAATAAGTGCTCAAGTGTGTGCAAAGTGCAACCAGAGTACCAAAGAGTAGCAGCGGTTAAAATAAATCAGTCTACTAAGCACTAGAATTTTATTTAATACAAAAATTATCCAAAATAAATATCCGAAATTACAGCAAAAGCCAAATACATAAATAAACGAGAAATAAATTCCATAATCAAAATTGACAATAACCACATGTCACCTCTTCCAGGGAGTCGATCCCACAAGCTCCACAACCTCACCTACACCAAAATCTATAGTACCATAAATGGTACCACATGTAAGTAATAATCCAAATAATCTTCAAGATCAAAATACATTTAATGCTACCAACCATGCATGCATATGATGTACTATGCACCAGATCCAAAATATCATTTTTTCCTGAAAAATGAATATTTTTCAACGTACACCAAAATTCCATTTTGACCCAAAAACATAATCTATCATTTTCCCAGAAACATATTCGCATAAAAACATTTATAGGACATTGTAGGCAGGAATCACAGGCGGAACTCTACCACTATCCCTGCTTACCACCATCCCTACCGAATGCACCATAGGTGGGAATCACAGGCGGGACTATACCACCATCCCTATCGCGTGCATCATAGGCGGGAATCACAAGCAGGACTATACCACCATCCCTATCGCGTACACCGTAGGCGGGAATCGCAGGTGGGATTACATCACCATCCCTGCTTATCACTATCCCTATCGTGTGCACCGAAGGTGAGAATCACAGGCGAGACTATACCACCATCCTTGCTTACCATCATCCCTACAGTCTCTTTTCTTTTAAATCACATAAAACTCATTTTTTCATAAACACATGAATATGAATGCAATTACACGAAAATCCAGTTTTCAATTTACAAACATGAATATGCATGCATATGCAATATACCAAACCCACAACAATATCCAATAACCAATTCCAATAATCAAATACAACTCCAACCTCCAATCCATCCGATTCCCAAAACTCCTCAGACTCAGTCCGGCACAACCAACCAATCACAGTAATGATAAAAGAGTTAGCGCAAAAATATATTAAAATCTCAAAAATGTTTGAAAAAATACTTACAGCACTATAAAAATATTTTCGAAGGATCACGGAGGGGCTGGAAGCGCCAAAGCAGCAACTCCACACTGTAAAAAACACTGTGGCCGAAAAACACAGTGAACCCAAATTTTCACGAGGTCAAACGAAAACTTGGGAACGGTAGAGTAGGGCCTATGGAGGTCGGTGAAGCTAATGGTGGTAACCTTTGGCTGTGGATGGCGGCCGAAATGGGTGTTTTAAGGCTGGAAAGTTCGAAACAAAAAGGGTGTTCGTTGAGGTGGCTCTGGCGACGGATCGGGGCCAGGGTTGGGTCTAAAGGATTGCTGGAGGGCCGGTGATGAGGTGGTTAAGAGGTGGTGGCCGAACGGCGGCGGAACGGCGAAATGAAGCTTACGGCTTCGCACTGCTCGCGGCGGCTAACGGCTTCGCACTGCTCGCGGCGGCTAACGGCGGCTTTAGCCGGCCTGAGATTTGGTGGGCTGACTCGCAGGCAGCTAGGGAGTCCGGTGGTGAAGGCCACAGACGGCCAGAGGCGATATCGATAGGGTGAGAGGTGAACGGCGTGGGAGAGGAGATAGAGAGGGTATCGAGCTAGGAGAGAGGATCCGCGAGAAAGAAAGGAGAAAAAGAAAAGAAAAAGGAAAGAGAAAAGAAAAAGACGAGGGGAAAAAGAGAGATCCAGACTTTCATCTTGGGTTTCGAAATGATCCAACGAATAAAATTTTAAAACTACTAACTAAATAAAATAATTCAGACGCAGTGAAATGCTTAATTAAAACAAATATTATTTTAAAATAGAAAAAAAAACAATTTAAATTAAAGATCAATTTAAATGCAAAACAATAAATACTATTAAGAAAATCGATTAAAAATGATTTCCACAACATAAAAAATATAATAAAATAATATATCAAAACTCCATTAATTTTAAAACAAGAGAATAAATTTTTAAATAAATTAAAATAATCCTTCTTTAAAAATACACTAAAATACGGGGTGTTACAGTTGGGACTTGGAAAAAGCGTAGGTTAGCGTGGGATGAGAGTCTCTCACAGAACTCCCTACTAGTCCATCAATCTACGGAGTCAAAGTCAGAGGTAGACATATATTTGGCACGTGATCTTCTCGCATAGACACGAGAATTTGATATATTAGCATGGTGGAAGACCAATGTCGTGAAATATCTCATCCTTGGAGAGATAGCTTATAGTATTTTGGCAATCTCTATAAGCACATTTGCCTCAGAGCCGGCCTTTAGTACTAGAAGGTGCATATTGGATCCATTTCGGAGTTCATTGTCTGCTACCATTGTGGAGGTATTAATTTGCACACAGAATTGGATCAACAAGACAAAAAATCATGTTTCAGATGTTCTTGATTTTAAAGAAACCGATGAGGAAGAGAGTGGTGATCAGCCTGAATCTTATAATTGTTGATTTTATTTTATTATTTTAATTTATTTATATTCATTTAATCGGTATTAATTTCAAATTTAATTGTTGTAGTGATACATTAGATAACGTCTACGACTACTTCCATAGCAGTATGACTTCATGTGTATTGGACCCACCATTGTCATTTGTCATTGGTTTGTACAATTTTTTCCTTAATTGTTTTTTGTATGTATATAATTTTTGATATCTAATTATTTATTTTTTTGTATTTTTTTAGCTTTTATAATCTCAATGTCTTATGTTGAATCTTAATCCTAAGGACCCAATGATCTATTCTCATCTTTGATGCTAATGACCCAATCTCATCTTGGTTAATTCTTTTAATGTTTGTAATTTTTACATTTCTAATATACGTTTTTATTTTTTTATTTTTGTTTCATGTTTATCTAATTTGTTTTCTTTTTAAATTATTAATGATTCAGGTTTTATGATCTCAATTCTCACAATCTCACAGCGGTCAGCACATCTCACTAACTTTCTGCCACCATGGCCACCTTAAATTCCGTTGAAATGTTGTTATTTTGTTAATTTACTTAATTAGTTAATTTTAATGTTGCTACAATATTACAACTTGTAATATTTTTAGATGAATTTATAATTTTTGTAATAATTTTCTCTTAATTTGTATCATTGTAATAGCTTAATTATGATTATTAGTTAATAGTTGCAACTTAATAGTATATAATTAATAATTCTTATTATTGTAAATTATTTTATGTTATTTTTAATTTTGTATTTTTTTAGTTACATTATGGGCCCAAAAACGTACTCTTGGCCAATGGCCCATTTAAGTGGGCCGAGTGGGGATGAGGTGTCCGCCCCTACACCCCAGTACCCAAACGGGGTACCCCCCCTAAAAAAAAAAAAGGTTCTGAGGGGAAACCGCCAACCCCTTCCTATGCGAGGGTAGCTGAGTAACACCACTAAGTACAAATCATTTATGATTAGATGAGCAATTATTTTGGGTTCTAAACCCTGTGTGCTAAGATTTTAATATGGTGGCATTTTTATGGATACAAAGCGTTTTTATTTAATTTTTTTTTTATGAAAAATAGACTGCATTTATTCATGAAAGTGAAGTTACACCTGTGACCAGTACATACAGGAAGAAATTCAGATTACAAGCCAAGTACTCACAATTATGGCTCCACCAGTACACAAATACTGGTATGGTCTTAACTTTTAGAACTCTCTACAGACAAACTGTTCGAGAGACCACACTCTGCATAAAGCAGAAATTTCAAACCCCACCCTCCAGATGAGGAGATGACTTTCACTCTATGGACAAAATGTCCAAGAGACTATTTCTTTTTTATTATTAACCTAAAACAAATAAAATAACAGAAAACGTAAATGATACATAGAAAAATAGCGAAATACATCTTGGAAAGCTGTAGATCCGCATTTTCAACTTTAGAGAAAAACAAAAAAGCAAACACAAGGATTGTGGTGGTGCGTTAGGGACACACGCCACCCTAGAAGTACAATGGACAATTGAGTCTAAAGAAACCGATAGTTCTGGTCCCAAAAATGCCGCACGTGGATCACACGCGCACACTTTGGACAGTGCGTGTGGCTCACGTGCTGTTCCATTCGACGAGATTCTTTACCCGTCTGAATCTTGGGAATCTTGCAGTGGGGCGATTGGTGGTCGCCGATCGTTGGGCTCTGGAGAACAACAGATTGACATTTTGTCCTACTTTGAAACAAAAACACACAAAATTAAAAAAAGAAAAAAAGAAAAAATTAGAGAGAATAGAGAGGAGTGATGGAGGAAGGAGGGAGAGAGGAACCGAAGGTCCAACCCCCCTCTTATGGTCTGGGTTTTTTGAGGGGAGCATCTGGATTTTTGTAGGGGAGCTGCTCTAGAGAGAAAAGGGAGAGAACGAGAGGTGTGCTAGGTTCCTAGTTTCTAATTATTGCTTTTATTTAAAATTTAAATTCAAGAAACTCGTTCAATAACAAAAGCTATATTTATATTAACATATAACTTGGTAAGATTCTAGTTTTTTTCCTTTTGTTTCTTATATTTTCTCAATTATTAAAAATCTAAGATATAAAAAAAGCATATTATAATTTTTTTCTCTCCAAAATCCGAGGGGTCCCCCTTGTCCCCTTGGGATTCGTCCTTGGCGTCGAACCTGAAAATCATGGAAAGGTCCCGAACGACGATAATGAGGGAGACGAGGTTCGTGTTGAGACCACGTGGAAATCAATACGACATGTATAGGCATGTTGGCGTGTCTCTTTCCTCGCCTTTCCCATTTACTCGTCTCTCTATCTTTACTATTTTCTTCTTCGGATTCGAATTGTCCTTCTTACGAACAATCCGACTCTATCTCAGTCCCTACCAAACTTCAACTCTTCTAAACCAACTATACTCCTTGATATTTTTGTGTCTGCAAATGGCAACGGTCAATGCCTCTGCTGTTCTTTCTATATCTCTTCAACCTCCTTCCTTACCAACATTTTCCAAACTCCTCACCCGCACGTTGGCTGCAGCTAGACCAACAGCAAGAACCCTCGTTATCAGTCCGTCTTTTGCAATGAAGAATGGGATCGGTAAAGCTGTTGATAAAGTTGAAAAACAAGAAGAACAAAAAGAAGACGGCATAGAAGAGCCCAGCGAATCCGTCTTATACTCCTTCACTCCTCTGCCTTTGCTCTTCCTGGCTACTCTTCCTGGGGGTAATCTTTTATTTCATTCGATACTCGAGCTTTACATTAGTCTTCTTTAGTGAATTTAGTGTCTGATTAGTATTGTGTTTAGAAACAACGACATTATGCTAGCATCTTAGCAGTATTGTGATTAGCATATGTGTTTAGAAACATGGTTTAGCACTTGAGAATTATTTTTGAGTTCTTAAATATTTTCTTGGTGTTTTCTAGGGTAGTGTCGCAGTAAGATTTACCAAAACATGCCCATGGTTGAATCCTCATTGTAAGAATCAAATTACTGCTGTAATTGATGATGCTCATGGGGAGTCCATTAATTTTTGGAATTGGGATTTTGTTTTTTGTTTCGTTTTTTCCTGGGTCTCATGTTGGAATTTTGACTCTTAAGGTGTAGATGGTAGGATGAAGAGTCCTAGAGTTTAAAGCCTTGGAGCTTTAATATCTACCAAGTTGATATGAGCAGGTCTATTGGAGATGAATATGGGAGCGTTCTTAGCTGAACTAATGGAACTCTGGCATAGGTAGAGGTTAAGTCTTTGTTTTATACTTGGACGTGCTGGCATTGTACATTTCAGAATAATTAAATACCTTGAGGAAAACTTCCTTTTTGAGACTTTGTCGGAAAATGAAGAACATAATTGTTAATGAACTCAGGACATGACCGATCACTCAGGATTCTGATCCTTTGGAATTTAAAGCCTTGGACAGCCAGCAAAGGCATTCATGCAAATATTGTGCAATCAAAGGAATAAATAGTTCATCATATGTTGCCCCAGAGGGCTGAGAGCAGTTTAGGCATTAGTAGTGACCTAGCCAAAGTTTATGTTCTGAATATACTTTCTGTATCCTCGTTCAAATAAACTGGTCACAAAATTCTATCAGCTGCAGTCCTGTCATAATACCTTTACTTTTAGTGGCCAGACACCATGAAAAGTATCCACAATAGGACTTGAACAATTTGATGATGGGTTGTTGCCTCCTGGGTGTTCTCAGGAGGCTAGTAAAATTTGGTGATGGTTTTAATTTTCTAAATATATCTGTAGGTTTGAGCATCTGAAGTTTCACTTGTCATAAAGTATTTACTAGCCTATTATCTATGTTACAGTTCCCATGCTTTTCAAGCATTTAATAGAACTCATCTGCATAATCCAAATAGTGAGTTTCCTTTGAGGCTAACTTTACCCAGCGTTGTTAAAAATTTATATATGAAAAACCATTACTTTGAATATCTGAGTAACAGCTGGGGCAGTGAGATCTGTGTTTGGGCCTTTTGTTGAGCTTGTCAAGTCATGGAATCTTCCCGACTGGCTTGTACATTGGGGTCACCCAGGAAACATGGTATAATATACTCATTTTTCCATCCACCATAGATTAAATAAAACTTTTTTTTTATATAAGTAAATACATTACATAAAACTTACCACCAAACTTCAACTCTTCTAAAGCAACTATACTCCTTTATATTTTTGTGTCTGCAAATGGCAATGGTCAATGCTTCTGCTGTTTTTCTGTATCTCTTCAACCACCTTCCTTACCAACATTTTCCAAACTCCTCACCCGCACGTTGGCTGCTGCTAGACCAACAGCAAGAACCATTGTTATCGGTCCGTCTTTTGCAATGAAGAATGGGATTGGTAAAGCTGTTGATAAAGTTGAAAAAGACGAACAAAAAAAAGAAGACGACATAGAAGAGCCCAGCGAATCTGTGTTATACTCCTTCACTCCTCTGCCTTTGCTCTTCCTGGCTACTCTTCCTGGGGGTAATCTTTTATTTCATTCGATACTCGAGCTTTACATTAGTCTTCTTTTGTGAATTTAGTGTCTGATTAGTATTGTGTTTAGAAACAACGACATCATGCTAGCATCTTATTATTGTAATTAGCATGTGTTTAGAAACATGGTTTAGCACTTGAGAGTTATTTTTAGTTCTTAAATATTTTCTTGGTGTTTTCTAGGGTAGTGTCACAGTAAGATTTACCAGAACATGCCCATGGTTGAATCCTCATTGTAAGAATCAAATTACTGCTGTAATTGATGCTGTTCATGGAGAGTCCATTAATTTTTGGAATTGGGATTTGTTTTTTGTTTCGTTTTTTCCTGGGTCTCATGTTGGAATTTTGACTCCTAAGGTGTAGATGGTAGGATGAAGAGTCCTAGAGTTTAAAGCCGGAGCTTTAATATCTACCAAGTTGATATGAGCAGGTCCATTGGAGATGAATATGGGGAGCATTCTTAGCTGAACTAATGGAACTCTGGCCTGGGTAGAGGTTAAGTCTTTGTTTTATACTTGGACGTGCTGGCATTGTACATTTCAGAATAATTAAATACCTTGAGGAAAACTTCCTTTTTGAGACTTTGTCGGAAAATGAAGAACATAATTGTTAATGAACTCGGGACGTGACCGATCACTAAGGATTCTGTTCCTTTGGAATTGAAAGCCTTGGACAGCCAGCAAAGGCACTTATACAAATATTGTGCAATCAAAGGAATAAATAGTTCATCATATCTTGCCCCAGAGAGCAGTTTAGAGCATTAGTAGTGGCCTAGCCAAAGTTTATGTCCTGAATATACTTTCTGTATCCTCGTTCAAATAAACTGGTCACAAAATTCTATCAGCTGCAGTCCTGTCATGATACCTTTAACTTTTAGTGGCCAGGCACCATGAAAAGTATCCACATTAGGACTTGAAAAATTTGATGATGGGTTGTTGCCTCCTGGGTGTTCTCAGGAGGCTAGTAAAATTTGATGATGGTTTTAATTTTCTAAATATATCTGTAGGTTTGAGCATCTGAAGTTTCATTTGTCATAAAGTATTTACTGACCTATTATCTACNGAGGTTAAGTCTTTGTTTTATACTTGGACGTGCTGGCATTGTACATTTCAGAATAATTAAATACCTTGAGGAAAACTTCCTTTTTGAGACTTTGTCGGAAAATGAAAAACATAATTGTTAATGAACTCGGGACGTGACCGATCACTAAGGATTCTGTTCCTTTGGAATTTAAAGCCTTGGACAGCCAGCAAAGGCACTCATACAAATATTGTGCAATCAAAGGAATAAATAGTTCATCATATCTTGCCCCAGAGGGCTGAGAGCAGTTTAGAGCATTAGTAGTGGCCTAGCCAAAGTTTATGTCCTGAATATACTTTCTGTATCCTCGTTCAAATAAACTGGTCACAAAATTCTATCAGCTGTAGTCCTGTCATGATACCTTTAACTTTTAGTGGCCAGGCACCATGAAAAGTATCCACATTAGGACTTGAAAAATTTGATGATGGGTTGTTGCCTCCTGGGTGTTCTCAGGAGGCTAGTAAAATTTGATGATGGTTTTAATTTTCTAAATATATCTGTAGGTTTGAGCATCTGAAGTTTCACTTGTCATAAAGTATTTACTGACCTATTATCTATGTTACAATTCCCATGCTTTTCAAGCATTTAATAGAACTCATCTGCATTATCCAAATAGTGAGTTTCCTTTGAGGTTAACTTTACCCAGTGTTACTTGTTAAAAATTTATATATGGAAAACCATAACTTTGAATATCTGAGTAACAGCTGGGGCAGTGAGATCTGTGTTTGGGCCTTTTGTTGAGCTTGTCAAATCATGGAATCTTCCCGACTGGCTTGTACATTGGGGTCACCCAGGAAACATGGTATAATATCCTCATTACATTACATAAAACGTTTTTTTGATATAATTAAATATATTACATAAAACTTACCACCTATGCTACTGCTAATTGTGCTATCAAGTTTCTGGTTTAGAGTCTGTATCATCTAATTTCCTATGTTTTGATCCTTGAACTTGTAGGCAGTTGTGCTCTTTGCCATGGGTGGCTATGGAACCTATCTAGGTTTCCGAATACGATTTTCTGATGATGTGGTAAGAAATACATTACAGTACATGTTAATTGAGACTAATAAATTGGATGCTGTCTTGTACTGTTATGATATCTGGATGTCATGCTATACTTTGATTAATTCAGGAGGAGAAGGCGAAGGCCAAAGACTTGCACCCAAAGCTTCTAGGCGGGATGTTTTTCTTCTTTGCTCTTGGAGCAACTGGTGGAATAACAGCTCTGCTTACTTCAGACAAACCCATCTTTGAGAGGTACTTTTACAGTTATGTTTCTTCGAGTCTTTCTTTCTTGTAAGTTTGAACAAGTCCATTCTGATCAGTTTCAACTTTGAATGTTTGTTTGCAGTCCTCATGCTGTTACAGGTTTGATTGGCCTAGCCCTCTTGACCATACAGTCCACATTACCTGTATTATTTGAGGTGATCATAAATGTTGAGGACTTTGTTTCTCTAATTATGGGTCATTTTGTGTGTGTGTGTGTGTGTGTGTGTGTATAGTCCCATCTTTTGTAATCTCAAACTTTTCTTTTTGCGCTTTAATCACGCAGAATAATCCTGGATTAAGAAGTGTTCATGGTATCTTGGGTGGCGGGATTATGTCACTGTTTCTTGTACACGCTGCCCTTGGACTTCAGCTTGGACTCAGTTATTAACCATAGCCTTGTTTATGCCTATACATATGGATTTTTTATTAACTCGTTGATCTATTTGGAGGCTTCGAGGTATCAATTTCCATGTAATCTGAACCTCATGCACTTATAATGATACCATTGAGCATTTTCTCCAAAAATTTGTTGCTAAGTTATGACCTTTTAACCTGCATTTTATGCATTTTGGATTTTGTGGTATTCAAAAATCACCACAAACCAAAAAAAGGAACCTAACTTAAGCTTAACATCAAAACAGGCAGCCAATGGCACTTAGGCTGATTGACACCTCCTTGACAAATCGAGAGTCGAAGTGCTTAGAAAATATATTCTTTGGTTGCTTTAGAAAGTATTAAAAAGTTAAAAATTAAAAAAATTAAAAAAAAAAAAAAAAAAAAAAAAAAAACAAGAAAAAGAAGGAAGAACGCTAGCACCAAAAAGACATTAAGATGCCAACTTCTTAAACGCCACACTGCACAATGTTTTTCATGCCTTGCCCTTGCCTTATGTTACGCGTCTGTTTACAAGAGCCGGCCCATTTGACAACAACGATAGGGCCCATGGGCCACCTCATAGCTTGCTTTTATAAATCTTTTTCTATAGTCTATCTTTTGCTATTTAGTTGTTAATTGTAGATGGTAATGGACTTGAGCCCTTAAGAGGAATTTTCTATTCATTGTTGTTTGTTGTTTTGGCCCAATAAGGGTCTTCAGGTTTAAGTAACGAGCCTAGGGCTCTCATTGTTTTTCAATTAGAAAGTAATAACTTTTCTTCATCTTTTTCTTCTTTCTTCTGAATTCTTTGGAGGTTTTCTCACCCTTGAAGTGAGATATTTCATTTTTATTCACTATCAATCTATTGGGTTTGTTACACCTTAAGAGAACAATAGAAAGTAAAAAAGCAAATAGGTTTGAAAAAGCCAGCTTTCGCCCTTCTACCCTTCGATACAACTTGTCTTTTGACGTTGGACCAAAATCTCTCAAGTTCTTGAGGTATTAAGTGGAAAAGAGATAAGCATATGAAGTAGACTCTACAACAATTATTGAACTTTTAATGCTACTTGAAATTCCACATGGCGAGTATGTTGGGTTGTGGAGCCTGGTTATTGACTCAAGCCGAGGTAAACTGAGTGTTCACTCGATAAATCGCTCGAGTGAAATCCAAGTAGAGAGTTTGCTTGAGTTATGCTTGACAGTCGACTCTAACAAAACCCATGCATAGAGTTTGCTAGGCTAGTCACTTGAGCAAATAATTAGTCATTTCACCGCACTGCAAATATATATATAAATAAGTATGAAATAGTGAAAACGTTGATACCCAAATGATTTTAAAGAAAATAGAGATAGGTGCCTAGAGAGAGAGTGAGGAGAGAAATCCTTGTAATTCGACAGTGTATGTTAAATTTCCTCTTAATAAAATCTCTTGCAACTCCGTGGACATAGGCACATAGTTGAACTACGTAAATCTTGTGTTGTGTGTTATTTATCACTATTTTTACTTTCCTATTTTCTCCTTATCATGATATTTTCTCGAATATCATCGTACATCCCCAAAAACTAATACCAGAGCTTTCAGGCTCGAGTTTGAGTAAGAATGATGGCTGGAGAATAAGTGAAAGTGCTTGAAATTGAGAAGTTTGACGGTATGAATTTCAGGTATTGAAGAATGCAGATTAAGGATTATCTCTATGGGAAGAGACTCAATCTTCTTCCATTGGGGAAGAAGCTGGGCAACACGGAAAATACTGAGTGGGATCTATTAGATTGATAGGTTAAGGGGTTATCCAAGCTTTGTCTGGTATGTACGAAAAGCTGTTGGCGAATAACAATGTGCATCTAATGAAAAAACTATTCAATTTGAAAATGCCTGAAGATACTTATGATGCCCAACATTTGAATGAATTTAACAATACTATTACAAACCAATTCTCGCCTGATGAAATAATGATGAGATTTGGGGATTACTTCTATTGGCGTTATCGTCAAATAGTTGGGAAGCCATGAGAATGGTGAGTAATTCTGCTAGAAAAATGAAATTGAAATACGATGATATCCGGGGTTTAATTATTATTGAGGAAGTGCACAGGAGAGATTCTACTAAAACCTCAAGTTCGGGGTCTATCCTTAATATTAATTCTCGGACCAAAGGATATGATAGGAATTCAAAGAAGGGTAGGTCAAAGTCGAAAAACTGGAGTAGGAGCAAATCAAGATCTTGAGAGCAAAACACTTGCTAGAATTGTGGCAAGACTTGTCACTTCAGGAGAAACTACAAAAATACAAAGAAAGTGGAGAATGATGTTGCAAACATTGTAACAAAGGAAGTACATGACACTCTACTTCTTGCAGTTCATAGTCCAAGTGATGACACTCTATCTTGCTGGTGACTTTGGTAAGGTGTAATATTACTGGTAATATGTTAGTGTCTAACTTATTTACATATTTAATTATATCTGTTAGTGATAATATGATGGTCACATACACTTTTTATATGAGTGTTTATGATCAAATGTATAGAAATGTATTTATAAAAAAGAATATATATTATAACTTATTATGCTATAAAATGTATTTATCCTTAATATATATATATAGTTTATATTAATAATATATGATCAAATGTCATTTTTAAGATTAAAATTTTATGTTATAAAATTAAAATTTTTAATGATAATGTTATATTAATTTTATGTTACTAGATTATTATTATTATAAATAAATAATAGGATTTTATAATTTAATGTTATATTAATTAGCAATTTAGCATATAAAATAATTTTATATTATATATAATTATATATATTATATAATATATATAATTATATACAAGCTCCCAGGCAGTGGTACAAGAAATTTAATAGTTTTACGTGTAGTTCAGGGTATGTAAGATGTCAGGCAGACCACTGCTACTACGTTGGTACTTTGACAACTCTTATATCATTTTGTTATTGTATGTGGTTGATATGCTCATTGCAGGGCCCAACATTGAGAAGATCAATGATTTGAAGTAGTTGCAAAGACAGTTTGCAATGAAGGATTTGAGACCTACAAAGAAAATTCTTGGTATGAGAATTATCAAAGACAGAGTCCAACCTACGTTAAAACTTTCACAAGCAAAATATATGGATAGAGTGCTTAGTAAGTTCAATATGGACAAAGCTATACCAGTGAGTATACCCTTGGAAAGTCACTTCAAAATTAATAGGATCAGTCACCGATGTTAGATGAGAAGCGTGATTATATGAGTATGGTACCCTATGACTCAGTTGTTGGTTCTTTGATTTATGCAATAGTCTGTACAAGACCAGACATCACCATGCAATGGGAGTTGTAAGCAAGTATATGAGCAATGTAGGAAATCAACATTGGGAGGCAATAAAATGGATTTTGGGATACCTAAGGGGCTCCTTAGATATGTGTCTATGCTTCACTAGAGCAGATCTGAAACTATAGGGTTATGTTGATGTTGACTTAGCTGGTGACACAAACAGCAAGAAGAGTACCACATGTTTTGTATTCACTTTGGGTAGTACTGTTGTGTCATGGGGTTCAAAGTTGCAAAAGACTATTGCATTGTCTACCATAGAAGTTGAGCATCTTGTTGTATTAGAAGCCGCAAAGGTTACAAAATTTCTTGGAGGAGTTGGGTAAGAAGAACAAGAATGCCACTCTCTACATTGACAATCAGAGTGCCATATTCATTGCCAAGAATCTAGCATTTCATTCCAGAACCAAGCATATTTAGATCAAGTATCATTTTATATGATCTCTTCTTGATGATGGCCAGTTGATACTTGAAAAGATTTGTAGAAACAAAAACTCCGCAGATATGTTGACTAAGGGTCTTGCACTTGAGAAACTAAAGTTGTGCACAATTTTTCACAACTTCAAATGGTCTTCTAGCTTGATGATAGGAGCTATGAGCTACAGAGGTGGAGGATCCAGTTATGGAGGCAGGTAGATGATACATGTGGTTGTACTAGTCTTCAAGTGGGAGAATTGTTGGGTTGTGGAGCCTGGTTCTTGACTCAAGCGAAGGCAAACTAAGAGTTCACTTGATGTTCGCTCAAGTCATGCTTGAAAGTTGGCTTAAGTGAAGTCCAGGTAGGGAGTTCACACAAATCTTAGTTGACTGGTCGCTCGAGCAAACGCCACTGAAAGTTTGATGGAGTTGCGCTCGACACCTTGCTGGAGCAAATAACCCTATTATTTGCGGCCCTAGGGTTTTTCACCACGTTCCATAAATATATAAATGTCTAAAATGGTGAAAACGTTAATACACGTAAGATTCTACATAAAATAAAGAGAGGCTTCTAGAGAGAGCAAGGAGAGAAATCCTTGTAATTCCACAATGTATTTCAAACTTCTTCTAAATAAAATCTTCTGCAGCTCCCTGGACATAAGCACATTATTGAATCACGTAAATCTTGTGTTTTATGTTATTTTTATCTAATTTTACTTTACCATTTTCTCCTTATTGTATCCCCAACATAGTTATGAATATTGTAAGTAAGCTTTGTATGCTATTTTCTTCCACTTGGAGACTTTCAAGTTCAAACAAGAACTTGAGAAAATATTTCTCCTTTAACGTTTATGCTACAAATTAATGGTGCAACACACAATATACTACTAACCAACTAGTGAGACCTTATAACCACTTCTCTTTTTAAAGGAGAAAATCAAAGCACACCCAAGCAATGCATGTGGGATTATCTTCTTTGGTTAAAAATAACGATTTCTCCTTCTTTTCAATTTCCATCCAGAGTATGAATTGTTTTGATAATGTCAACCATGAAGAATATATACCATAAGCAAGATAATATTTCATTGTGTAGAGTCATTTCCATTGATTGAGTAGTTGATTTTGGAAGCACGTCCTTCAACAAGCTCTCTAAGAATGGAATTTTTAGGACATTAATATCATTATGAGATCCTGGTAACCCAATAACTACATGCCATAGCCAAAGATTGTATGATACTATGACTTCCAAAATTATCATTGGTTCATGAATGTGATCACAATGCATTCATTTTCATGAGCTTGAACATTTTTTTCATTTCCAGTGTATGCAATCAATACTCCCTAGCATCTTTGAAAATCCATGACTTTCTCCAATTTCTAGCAATCAAGCAATATTGCTGCAATTGGTGACCTCAGGTACTCATCGAAAAAGATGCAAATGACAAGCTTAACAAATTTCTTCAAACACTCAATTTTTATATTTTCTGCAATCTGCATGTATTCATTAATAAAATCACCAGATACTCTATAAGCTAGTATTCTCATTGTAACAATTATTTTTTAATGGGAGGAATGCCCAAGCCTTCTAGCAGCATCTCTTCTTTGGATGAAGTATGATGGAAGGGATATTTCAGCCTCCATAATTTTAGCTAAGAGATAAAGTCAAGAAGTGACTCAGGTCGACTCCTAAGAAGAAGGGACTCGAACTCCTAAGAGGGAGATAGACTTAGACTCTTAAGAGGAAAATGCTTCATAAGATAAATTGAGCTCTATCACTCCAAGGAAATAACCTTTATAAATAGCCTACAAGAGGTAACAAATACTATAATTGAACTAAACTTGATTTATTTGCTATTTTATACACTTACTCTCATATTGCTATACTGACTTTGGTATCAGAGACTCCACAAGGCAACCAGTGCCACCCCTTCATTTGTTGCAGCTGCCCTGTGTGATTGATGGTGTGAAACACGCCTTTAACATATGGTTTGTACGCTTCAATTGCAACTTGAATACGCAAGAAAAGAGGACATTGCATTTGAAACCTTCTATGAGATACATTTAGAGGATATACGGGTGGTTCAGCAAAACAATCCACGAAAATGCATTGGTGGCACTCGAAATAATTTCTTTGGATGAATGTGTGGCGTAGAATAGAATCACAATGCGATGTTAAGCATCTTTCACTACCCAGTCGTTCTTCTTCCATAGCAAGAACTAAATGCAATGCCAACTCATCATCATACGAAGAATAGTCAAAAATCTCAAAGATGGGATTCATAAAGAGTGTATAGAAAGTAGAACTAGAAGAATTGTACAAAAAAATGGAATGCAAACTGTTATTTATAATTGAGGTTTTGAGTGTCTCGAAGTAAAGCATATTCTCATAATATATTTAAGAATATCTTAAAAATATATTTTTTTTCACAATTATCGAAAATGAATATTCTCATAATATACCCAAGAATATATTCTTTTATAATTATTGAAAATAGATATTCCATAATATACCCAAGAATATCTTTAAAATATTCTTCCACAATTCTCGAAAACGAATATTCTCATAATATAATCTTTATATATATATATATTTTGAATCAATTTTAGTTTTTGTTTGGCATAGAAATTTTTATTTCATGTGTATAGGACATAATTATATGACATTGTATATGAGCAGATATTGCAAATATGAAAAGATGTGAAGATATTGCATATTCATTGGTAGTTAGAGTAAAACTTTAAAATGAATAAAAAAATTATTTAAATGATATAGGAAAAAAATAAATAAGCTAATATATAGTATATTGTAAAAGCCATTAAATAAAGAGTAACTTTTGATAATGTATTATTTTAAAGAACAAAATACTAAAAGTGACTGCTCCAAATACTAGGTAATACTTGGATGGCATGGAGGGATTTCATATTTCACAAAATATTATGTTCGGAATTCAGAAAATATTATTAATTTCATATTTCGTTGCTTTATGTCTTTGCACCACAATTGTCATGGACTGCTAAAATATATGACGAAAATAAATTAAATAAATAAAATATGAAATTAATAATATTTTTTTATTATATAGAATTTAGATGGATAATCTAATATAGGATTAGGTTTTGAGTAGAATAATTAATAAAAGACAAAACGNTTAAAAATTAAAAAAATTAAAAAAAAAAAAAAAAAAAAAAGAAAAAAAAAGAAGAAGGAAGAACGCTAGCACCAAAAAGACATTAAGATGCCAACTTCTTAAACGCCACACTGCACAATGTTTTTTATGCCTTGCCCTTGCCTTATGTTACACGTCTGTTTACAAGAGCCAGCCCATTTGACAACAACGATAGGGCCCATGGGCCAGCTCATAGCTTGCTTTTATAAATCTTTTTCTATAATCTATCTTTTGCTATTTAGTTGTTAATTGTAGATGGTAATGGGCTTGAGCCCTTAAGAGGAATTTTCTATTCATTGTTGTTTGTTGTTTTGGCCCAATAAGGGTCTTCAGGTTTAAGTAACGAGCCTAGGGCTCTCGTTGTTTTTCAATTAGAAAGTAATAACTTTTCTTCATCTTCTTCTTCTTTCTTCTAAATTCTTTAGAGGTTTTCTCACCCTCGAAGTGGGATATTTTATTTTTATTCACTATCAATCTATTGGGTTTGTTACACCTTAAGAGAACAATAGAAAGTGAAAAAGCAAATAGGTTTGAAAAAGCCAGCTTTCGCCCTTCTACCCTTCGATACAACTTGTCTTTTGATGTTGGACCAAAATCTCTCAAGTTCTTGAGGTATTAAGTGGAAAAGAGATAAGCATATGAAGTAGACTCTACAACAATTATTGAACTTTTAATGCTACTTGAAATTCCACATGGCGAGTATGTTGGGTTGTGGAGCCTGGTTATTGACTCAAGCCGAGGTAAACTGAGAGTTCGCTCGATAAATCGCTCGAGTGAAATCCAAGTAGAGAGTTTGCTTGAGTTATGCTTGACAGACGACTCTAACAAAACCCATGCATAGAGTTTGCTAGGCTGGTCACTTGAGCAAATAACTAGTCATTTCACCACACTGCAAATATATATATAAGTATGAAATAGTGAAAATGTTGATACCCAAATGATTTTAAAGAAAATAGAGATAGGTGCCTAGAGAGAGAGTGAGGAGAGAAATCCTTGTAATTCAATAGTGTATGTCAAATTTCCTCTTAATAAAATCTCTTGCAACTCCGTGGACATAGGCACATTGTCGAACTACGTAAATCTTGTGTTGTGTGTTATTTATCTCTATTTTTACTTTCCTATTTTCTCCTTATCATGATATTTTCTCGAATATCATCGTACATCCCCAACAACTAGTACCATAGCTTTTAGGCTCGAGTTTGAGTAAGAATGATGGCTGGAGAATAAGTGAAAGTGCTTGAAATTGAGAAGTTTGACGGTACGAATTTCAGGTATTGAATAATGCAGATTAAGGATTATCTCTATGGGAAGAGATTCCATCTTCTTCCATTGGGGAAGAAGATGGGCAACATGGAGAATACTGAGTGGGATCTATTAGATTGATAGGTTAAGGGGTTATCCTGTTAACTCTATCAAGCTTTGTCTGGTATGTACGAAAAGCTGTTGGCGAATAACAATGTGCATCTAATGAAAAAACTGTTCAATTTGAAAATGCCTGAAGATACTTATGATGCCCAACATTTGAATGAATTTAACAGTACTATTACAAACCAATTCTCGCCTGATGAAATAATGATGAGATTTGGGGATTACTTCTATTCGCGTTATCGTCAAATAGTTAGGAAGCCATGAGAATGGTGAGTAATTCTGCTAGAAAAATGAAATTGAAATACGATGATATCCGGGGTTTAATTATTATTGAGGAAGTGCACATGAGAGATTCTACTAAAACCTCAAGTTCGGGGTCTATCCTTAATATTAATTCTCGGACCAAAGGATATGACAAGAATTCAAAGAAGGGTAGGTCAAAGTCGAAAAACTGGAGTAGGAGCAAATCAAGATCTTGAAAGCAAAGCACTTGCTAGAATTGTGGCAAGACTTGTCACTTCAGAAGAAACTACAAAAATACAAAGAAAGTGGAGAATGATGTTGCAAACATTGTAACAAAGAAAGTACATGACACTCTACTTCTTGCAGTTCATAGTCCAAGTGATGACACTCTATCTTGCTGGTGAATTTGGTAAGGTGTAATATTACTGGTAATATGTTAGTGTCTAACTTATTTATATATTTAATTATATCTGTTAGTGATAATATGAGTATGGTACCCTATGACTCAGTTGTTGGTTCTTTGATTTATGCAATAGTCTGTACAAGACTAGACATCACCATGCAATGGGAGTTGTAAGCAGGTATATGAGCAATGTAGGAAATCAACATTGGGAGGCAATAGAATGGATTTTGGGATACCTAAGGGGCTCCTTAGATATGTGTCTATGCTTCACTAGAGCAGATCTGAAAATATAGGATTATGTTGATGTTGACTTAGATGGTGACACAAACAGCAAGAAGAGTACCACATGTTTTGTATTCACTTTGGGTAGTACTGTTGTGTTATGGGGTTCAAAGCTGCAAAAGACTATTGCATTGTCTACCATAGAAGTTGAGCATCTTGTTGTATTAGAAGCCGCAAAGGTTACAAAATTTCTTGGAGGAGTTGGGTAAGAAGAATGAGAATGCCACTCTCTACATTGACAATTAGAGTGCCATATTTATTGCCAAGAATCTAGCATTTCATTCCAGAACCAAACATATTTAGATCAAGTATCATTTTATACGATCTCTTCTTGATGATGGCCAGTTGATACTTGAAAAGATTTGTAGAAACAAAAACTCCGCAGATATGTTGACTAAGGGTCTTGCACTTGAGAAACTAAAGTTGTGCACAATTTTGCACAACTTCAAATGGTCTTCTAGCTTGATGATAGGAGCTATGAGCTACAGAGGTGGAGGATCCAGTTATGGAGGCAGGTAGATGATACATGTGGTTGTACTAGTCTTCAAGTGGGAGAATTGTTGGGTTGTGGAGCCTGGTTCTTGACTCAAGCGAAGGCAAACTAAGAGTTCACTTGATGTTCGCTCAAGCGAAGTTTAGGCAAAAAGTTTGCTCTAGTCATGCTTGACAGTTGGCTTAAGTGAAGTCCAGGTAGGGAGTTCACACAAATCTTAGTCGTTTGGTCGCTCGAGCAAACACCACTGAAAGTTTGATCGAGTTGCGCTCGACACCTTGCTGGAGCGAATAACCCTATTATTTGCCGCCCTAGGGTTTTTCACCACTTTCCATAAATATATAAATGTCTAAAATGGTGAAAACGTTAATACACGTAAGATTCTACATAAAATAAAGAGAGGCTTCTAGAGAGAGTGAGGAGAGAAATCCTTGTAATTCCACAATGTATTTCAAACTTCTTCTAAATAAAATCTTCTGTAGCTCCCTGGACATAAGCACATTATTGAATCACGTAAATCTTGTGTTTTATGTTATTTTTATCTAATTTTACTTTACCATTTTCTCCTTATTGTATCCCCAACAGAGTTATGAATATTGTAAGTAAGCTTTGTATGTCTATTTTCTTGCACTTGGAGACTTCCAAGTTCAAACAAGAACTTGAGAAAATATTTCTCCTTTAACGTTTATGCTACAAATTAATGGTGCAACACACAATATACTACTAACCAACTAGTGAGACCTTATAACCACTTCTCTTTTTAAAGGAGAAAATCAAAGCACACCCAAGCAATGCATGTGGGATTATCTTCTTTGGTTAAAAATAACGATTTCTCCTTCTTTTTAATTTCCATCCAGAGTATGAATTGTTTTGATAATGTCAACCATGAAGAATATATACCATAAGCAAGATAATATCTCATTGTGTAGAGTCATTTCCATTGATTGAGTAGTTGATTTTGGAAGCAGGTCCTTCAACAAGCTCTCTAAGAATGGAATTTTTAGGATATTAATATCATTATGAGATCCTGGTAACCCAATAACTACATGCCATAGCCAAAGATTGTATGATACTATGACTTCCAAAATTATCATTGGTTCATGAATATGATCACAATGCATTCATTTTCATGAGCTTGAACATTTTTTTTCATTTCCAGTGTATGCAATCAATACTCCCTAACATCTTTGAAAATCCATGACTTTCTCCAATTGCTAGCAATCAAGCAATATTGCTACAATTGGTGACCTCAGGTACTCATCGAAAAAGATGCAAATGACAAGCTTAACAAATTTCTTCAAACACTCAATTTTTATATTTTCTGCAATATGCATGTATTCATTAATAAAATCACCAGATACTCTATAAGCTAGTATTCTCATTGTAACAATTATTTTTTAATGGGAGGAATGCCCAAGCCTTCTAGTAGCATCTCTTCTTTGGATGAAGTATGATGGAAGGGATATTTCAGCCCCCATAATTTTAGCTAAGAGATAAAGTCAAGAAGTGACTCAGGTCGACTCCTAAGAAGAAGGGACTCGAACTCCTAAGAGGGAGATAGACTTAGACTCTTAAGAGGAAAATGCTTCATAAGATAAATTGAGCTCTATCACTCCAAGGAAATAACCTCTATAAATAGCCTACAAGAGGTAACAAATACTATAATTGAACTAAACTTGATTTATTTGCTATTTTATACACTTACTCTCATATTGCTATACTGACTTTGGTATCAGAGACTCCACAGGGCAACCAGTGCCACCCCTTCATTTGTTGCAGCTGCTCCATGTGATTGATGGTGTGAAACACGCCCTTAACATATGGTTTGTACGCTTCAATTGTAACTTGAATATGCAAGAAAAGAGGACATTGCATTTGAAACCTTCTACGAGATACATTCAGAGGATATACGGGTGGTTCAGCAAAACAATCCAAAAAAATGCATTGGTGGCACTCGAAATAATTTCTTTGGATGAATGTGTGGCGTAGAATAGAATCACAATGAGATGTTAAGCATCTTTCACTACCCAGTCGTTCTTCTTCCATAGCAAGAACTAAATGCAATGCCAACTCATCATCATACGACGAATAGTCAAAAATCTCAAAAATGGGATTCATAAAGAGTGTATAGAAAGTATAACCAGAAGAATTGTACAAAAAAATGGAATGCAAATTGTTATTTATAATTGAGGTTTTGGGTGTCTCGAAGTAAAGCATATTCTCATAATATATTTAAGAATATCTTGAAAATATTTTTTTTTCCACAATTATCGAAAATGAATATTCTCATAATATACCCAAGAATATATTCTTTTATAATTATTGAAAATAGATATTCCATAATATACCCAAGAATATCTTTAAAATATTCTTCCACAATTCTCGAAAACGAATATTCTCATAATATAATCTTTATATATATATATATTTTGAATCAATTTTAATTTTTGTTTGGCATAGAAATTTTTATTTCATGTGTATAGGACATAATTATATGACATTGTATATGAGCAGATATTGCAAATATGAAAAGATGTGAAGATATTGCATATTCATTGGTAGTTAGAGTAAAACTTTAAAATGAATAAAAAAATTATTTAAATGATATAGGAAAAAAATAAATAAGCTAATATATAGTATATTGTAAAAGCCATTAAATAAAGAGTAACTTTTGATAATGTATTATTTTAAAGAACAAAATACTAAAAGTGACTGCTCCAAGTACTAGGTAATACTTGGATGGCATGGAGGGATTTCATATTTCACAAAATATTATGTTCGGAATTCAGAAAATATTATTAATTTCATATTTCGTTGCTTTATGTCTTTGCACCACAATTGTCATGGACTGCTAAAATATATGACGAAAATAAATTAAATAAATAAAATATGAAATTAATAATATTTTTTTATTATATAGAATTTAGATGGATAATCTAATATAGGATTAGGTTTTGAGTAGAATAATTAATAAAAGACAAAATGTGTGGTATTAGTCAAAATTTAACTGTCTTTTGCCTAATCCAAAAGGATACTCTCAAGAAGAGCCATCCATGCCTGTCAAGCACTGACGGATATTGTGCCTAACAATTGCAAAAAAGGCAGGTGTTGCTTGGATTTGTAGTGAGTGGATGGGTATTCTCAATGTAAAGATAATATAAGATACAATTATTTTATAAGTTTTGTACAAACTTATAATAAATTAATCTTAATTTAGTGTAGGTGCCGGCCTGCATGATCTACCAAATCCCTTGCTATTTTAGAATATGTTAGTTAATAAGAAAGAGACATTGAGAATGATGCCAATGAGTAGGTCCAACTCAGCTTTTTGCTCGTGCCCAAGAAACAATTCGAGAAAGGCAGTTTTGCAAGTCTATGGATAGGATTGTTGAGTCATTCACAACAGTTGGTAAAGGAAATTGAAGAGAGAGAGAGAGAGAGAGAGAGAGAGAGAGGCACATTTTGTTCTTCACAATGAGATTTTGCTTTGAATATTATGGTGCAGATATGTCACCCCAATTGATAGGGCCGTGCCAAAGTGATTGGTGTCGCAAAATTTGAAATCGTAGGCCTTTACTCATGCACCTGCTGTTAAGATGATGTTTAATCATATTCTAAAGTTCGCATCGAGGCTAAGTTCCCATTTCGAACTTGGATTGGATTGACCATTTGGAACTTGGATTGGATTGAGATCAACTCAGTTCAATCTAATTGTAAACTAAATCTAATATCTAAAGGAAAAGTCTAAAAAGCACGAAACGGCATATGCACGAAAAGCACGAAATCATTAAAACTCACTTTTACCCTTGCATAAAACAACAATATTCTATTTTACCATTTCGGTCCCATTACCTGTGTTGTGATCGACTCTCTTAATCAAGTTTTCAGACTTTAACACTTTAGAAAAAGATTTCTTTTTTTTCACTAATCACATCTTAGAAAAAATTGGAACCTACCCTATGCAAAGGTATATTATCCAATAGTCCCATTATTTTTCTTTTCTTTTTTATTTATTTATTTTTTTAATCATCATAAACATTTTTTAACCTTAATGTACGGATGATTTTTATGCAATAGTGCATATTTTAAAGAAAAATTCGAGTATGTACGTAAAAATAATTTCTTTAAAAAAAAATTACTGCAAATCTTGGTCATGGCTACTACTCTATAATTTTTTTTTTCAAATTTTTTTAAGTTGGAGAAAGATTAAAGTATACACATATAAATAAATATAAAATAGATGTTATCAATTTAGTTAAAAATCAATACGAGTGAAGATAAAATACAAAGAGGATAATCTTAGATTTTCCAAAAATAAATTATAAATCACTTACACCCTTATTTTACCCAAGTGAGGAGAAATGTTCTGCGGATGGACGAGTCCACAACATTAGTGCAGGAGAAGAGAAGTTTTATGTGCGGTAGATGAACGAATGATAGAAGACGGAGAAAAGCAAAGGGAGGGAGGGGAGTAAAAAGTATACAAACTTCCGCAACTTTTTGATTTTTTAATTATTTTATTTTATTTTTTTATTTACTTTCCTCATGTACCTATCCATCTTGGCACATTCGTGTATTTCGTGCGGGCTTCTCTGTAGCAGCTCTCATATCTAAATACCCAACTCTCAAATCATTAAGTTCATCTCAACTCAAAACCTCTTTATACGTGGGACCCACAACCTTTTTAACTCAACACTTCTTTACACACGGGACTTACAACCTTTTTCAACTTCTCATAAATACATCTAAACTCATCTTATGTGGATTTCACAAAATTCACTCCACCATCTCAAATCACTACTATTATAAAGAACTCAACTCAGCTCAACATCCAAACGGAGCATAAATGAAATATGTTGTTTTTCTTATACATATGTTTATACACCACTTCCCTAAATTTCAATTTTGGTTTTGAAAAATACAAACAAGGATAAATAAAAAATACAAATTGAAAGAATAAGTTCAAATGAAAGTTTTTGATTCAGCAATAATTATCATTATAAACCATAGTAAAACAGAGTGACATAGGTAAGCAATCAATTCATCATCTGTGATATCTATTCATCCCGTGAATTCCGAATCATCAGGATCAATTATAGTTTGTAATTGATGTTCTGGTTAGATGCATCTGCCACAAAATGATGATTATGATGTTGCAAAGAAAGTACTCAGACGTGTCCTGTAAATGCTCCTACCCATCAAGAAATAAAAGGCAAATAATTAAAGGAGTACCCTTGAACCATTAAAAGAGACCGGAGCTCTAAGATTAGTTCTTACAACAAAGTGCTTTGTTTTCTACATCTATAGTATATATGGTGTGATTTTACCGCTTGACTCCTTTCCTTGCTTTCCAATTCTTATTCCAAGCCAAGTGCCATGATCTTATTAGTTAGCTTCAGAGAAAGCCCCAGGATGCTTCCTGAATAATGCTTCCATAGCCGATTGAATTCGCACTTGGTCCTGCAACCATATTTTAAAAGGGTTAGATTTCATTTAAATAACTATTTGTCAAACTTCAAATTACAGAGCTGGAAAATCCTAGTGAATAATTCTTATACCTTGCCCTTGACACTAATCATCAGAGGCCCGTATCTGGTTTTGCGGTAACACCCTTGATGTTGCAGCGGGATATCATAATTAGAATGAGATAGAAGACGAAGAACATATTCTCCAGAAAACACTAGAAAAAATACTCTTACCAATGTACAGGTCGGGGAATTCAAGACAAAGTTTTGAAAGAGGTTGAGCAGTTTCTACCTGAATTTTATCAAACACAGATAACAATGAGTTGATAACACAAAACAAATAAAACCACCTGAATATTGCTGGTAAATGCCAATTAATCTAAATTATCTGCTGGTACTACCATTAAATCAAACTGTAAACAAAACGCTGCACGAGTTCAAAGATATGTATCATTTGAGATGCTCAAGCCATTAGTTTTTCCTTCGACAAACTAAATTATTGGCGACCACACCAATGCTAAAATACAATGTCCGGATATTTCAACTATGGCAACTTCCAGAAAATTTGAGAAAACGTGCTAGTGAGAGAGTGGGTGAATATTTCATTCCCTAGTACACAAAGACATGATCCACAACTTCTCTGAGCCGTCTGCAAATTCAACCCACTAGTTGTCGACCCACACAATGCGCGGGAATAATTGAAGCAGAATAGTTAAGAGGTGAGGAAGCTAAAGTGGTAAATAACGATGAGTCAATAGCTACAATAAGAAGAATAGTATTTTTTTATATTATTGGAAGAGTAATAATAAATTGATGTAAAGAGTTAATTGTAGGAAAGTCAAAAAGACAAGTAATGGGAAATGAATTACCACTATAAAATGAAAAGCCTTTTTTTCCTCTACTGAATTAGTAATAATAGATGGTAGAAAACCTTTTTTTTCAAACTTTT
>QEOT01006002.1:96180-117828 GCA_003123785.1 Pterocarya stenoptera
GAATGATTCCCATACTTTTATTTTCGAATATATTTCTTCTTCTTTCACCGAATATAATAAAATTCAAATCTTTTCCAAATTGGACTAGGATCTTTTTCATCCTTCACATAGAATTTTTTACTTGGCTCTGCAAGTTAATCAGGGATTTATCCTGTCATTTCCATTTAAGAAATCTCATTTTACATCACAAACTATCAACTTTTACAAATTCCACCGTAAATTATAAAACCTTCGATTTACTTCCAAAACTACGGTCACGGTGACTTGATTCTCTTTTAATTAATTACTATTCTAAATTAATGGTAGTTATAAGGGGTGTAAAAGTAAAAGTTTTCATCCGGATTAATTAAACAAGAAAAATACTATACATCAATTACTATTCACTCTCTCACCTTATATTTATTATTTTTTTATAAGGTGTGAGATGTGGAATGATGAATAATGACTGACGAAAAGAATTTTTCATTAAAGAGTTTTTCAATTTGATCTAAAAAAGTATAAAATTTTAATTTTCAACCCATGAGACAACCCCAATTTATTATATAAATTATTAAATAATTTTTTAAAGTAGTCATATAAATTGAAAATAATTAATTATGTATTTTTCTCCTAACTAGTTAAAAGTATTTATTGTTAGAAAAAAAAAAGGAAAGTTATAAGTATTTATATAATTCTCTTCTAACCTAATTATTTATGCTTGGATTATATAAAACATTAAATGTTAAGAATTTTACTATGAACATTATTAACTTATTTTACTTAATTAAAACACTTAATTAGTTATACTTAGTTAGACAACTTAGAAGTCATTCACTTAATTTTTTTTCATTTGATATAATTTTTTTTGTCAAAAACATGAAAAATATATGAAAAAAATACTCCAATAAGACTGATTGGACCAAACCAAAACGGTCCAATCCGGTCCAAAGTCCTTTTCAGTCCGGTCCAAACTTTTGGTAGATCGAAAATTTAATATAGTCCAAAACTCTCCTTAAAGACCGATTGAATCAAACCGATTACATCCCTAATAATTATGTTATTTTATTATTTATAGTGGGGATATTTTAGACGATCCACTCAAAAAACTGGATATTCTATCAGATTTTACCATAGAGTAGGGTTGTGCATCTAGATCAGATTTTTTTTTATCTATGAAACCCAAAAATCACGGAGGCATATGCCTAGATGGGCGAATAAAATAAAACCTTTTTTCTATTTTCTCAAATCAAAGTGTCGGGCTGGAGAGTGGAGAGCATGTGAATATAAAACGTTTCCCCGCTATAAAGAATCAGAGATGGACTTGGGATGTAAATTGTAAAGTAAACAAACTTTTAGGTGGAATGGAATTTTTCTTCATTCTGAAAATTCTAAGTTTGACAAGTGAGATGAGACATAAAATTTTTATCTTATTATTATAATTTTTTAAATTTTTATATAAATAAAATAAATAATTTAATTTTTTTAAATCTCAATTTAATTTTTTAAATATTAAAATAATAATATTATTAAAAATAATATTTTAAACTTTCATTTAAAATAAAAAATTCTCTATCGCACCGTTTAAATGGTTGAATTGTGTTGTGTCAAGTCATTCGGATTTATACAACATTTTACTCGATTCGAATAATTAAACGGGTGAATTACTCGGCCTATTTCATAGATTGATCCGACTTAACCCGGCCTGTTTATGATTCAGGAACAACCCATTTGACTAGTTAAAAAGAATTTACTGAAAAATAAAAATTTTAAAAATGATAAATTTGATCGTACACCTCCATCTCGTAACTGACTTATTTGGATTCTATGGACACGTGGGTACCCGGGCCCGCAAGGTGGCACAAACTAGATAATTTCTAGTCGAAACATGCTATTTGGACGGACAAATTTTTACCGATAAAGGTGATTGCTTGTGTTATTTATATTTATTTAATGGTTAAATAAGTTTTCCAGTACTTGGCCATCGGTTATGGCTGCGATGGTAGCCACAGCCAGTGGACTCATCTCCTTCTTTTCCAATTTTTTTTATCATTTATTATTTTTATAATAAAATATTTTTTTTTATAATTTTCAAATTATTTTATATATATTTTAAATAATTCTGCTTTAATTTCTTTAAATTAAGGTTAATATGTGGCAGCTTGTGATGAAGTGTCCTAATTCTGAAAACTCATACCACATAGTATTGTAACACTCCGAAATATGTTAGAGAATTATTATTGTTATTGTTGTTGTTGTGATACTCCATTCTCGTAAATAATAAAGGTAGGAAGTGTATAAGATCCAATGAAAAGTTCTTACTCTTTATAATATTTCAATGGGATTTTAATTATATCATTGACTAGTCTTTTTTAAGTATAGGTCATGTAGTTTGTCCTTCCATTGGGAGTGTTACAAATGGATAAATGATAAATGTAAATTGTGTATGAGATCCTATATTTATAATGAACTAGGCCTGTAACAACCCGATCCAAAATTACAAACGACTAAATATGAATAGTTTTATTGGGCCTAAATGATGTCTGATGGGCCATATTAGAAAGCTCAATTGTAATTTATTGGATAATTTTGAATAGGCTTCGGCTCAAAATTTATTTTGATGGATTCTAGAAATTTTCGAGGTTTGATTAATAGGTTGAAGTGCAATTAATATTTATGGACAAGTGGGTTTTATTTAATTGGTAATGAGCCCACAAATTATTTAAAGCCCAAAAATATTATCGGATGAGTTGGGCTGATTATGAAATCTATGATCGGCCCACTAGGATTATTAAGCGATTTAGCCTGCGAAATTATTGACAAGCTCCAGAATTTACTTGAACACATGTGAGAGGCCCAAGCCCATAATACGATACCCAACCCCCGTAGAAACCATGCACACTAGGGTTAGGACAATATACGTATATAAATACATAAGTAACAAGTATAAACACATGCACACGACAGCCCCTTAGTCATGAACGACATCTCGGTTTTCCTTCCACAAGAGTCTCACCACCACAACACCTAGTACCACCTTTCGAGCCCCCCTTAGGGTTCCTCCACTCAAGTTCATGACGATAACCCTCTCAAGTGCAAACCGAGTGTCACTGCGCACCACCTCCCTCAGCCACGACCAAGTGCAACTGAAGCCAAGAGCAGCCACGTTCACATAGATAAACCACTCTTCACACCATAATAGGCAGCCACCTTGCATGAAACAACCACAGAAAGTGCCATCAAACAACTTCTCGTCACCCCAGATCCGTCGCCTTCTCTCCCTCTCTCGCTACCGGGAGTAGCAAAGTTGCTCTCTACATGTTCTGCTTCTCGACAACGTCAACCGCCACATGGAAGTGATCGAACAACCATAGATACCGCCGGCCAGTCACCCTCTATTACCTGACGCTGCTCCGGTAAGCCCACACTTTCGGCTTACCTTTTCAGTTGTCTCTTAAGCTGACAACACCGATCTCTCTCACTCTCCCTCCCTTCTCCACCACCTTCTTGGCCTAACAGGTCTACCCTACTCCCTCTCGAAGCTTTTGCCACCGTGACTCTAGGCTAACCACTCGCTTCGTCACGTTCCTTCTCTCTCAATGAGTCCCAGTTCTCCTGTCGCACGGCCCTTCTCTGCTCTAGTGGGTTTGTTTTTCATAAATAGAATCTCTTCCTTTGTCTTTCCTTGGTCTTTGTTTTTCTACCTACGGACTTATTAGTATTACAAAAATGCCATTTAATCCCTGCCATGTAGTTTCTGGTGAAGCATCTTAATTTGAGAAATGTTTCAAGTATAGTTATATTACTACCCTATTTTATAAATCATGGCAGGAAGTGAATTGAGGCATGATTTTGTACGTTGTTAGGGCAGGGATTGATTTTTACTGGACTTGTGATTGGAGTTGAGTTTATGTTCAATGGATATTAATTTAGACTATATCTTATGTTTGACTTAAGTTTTATATTAGGCTTGGTTTTATATATTTCATAAAAATATAATACTATTTTTAGTTGGGCTCAGTTTTTAATCCATGTTAGCTCAGAAACTTTATTTTTACAAAAATATTTAAGGATTTAACTTATATTGCCAAGTATTAATTTATTATTTGATCATAGTAATAAATTACAAGGATTTAAATTTGAAGTATGATCAAGTTTAATTATTGAAACGAAATTTTCGTTGTTTAATTTGAGAGATTTTGATAAAATTATTCTATTATAGTTATAATTAGAAAATGAAATATATACATATTAGGAATATTTGAATGATATTAGTATTTATTAGTTTTCTTGTTAAAAAATTGAATAATTATGTTAATTATAAGAAAATTAAACCTATTTTACAAATTGAGATTTCATGACTTGTTTTAGCATATTTGTATAAAGTTTAAATACTTTACTAAATTATAAATTGAAAGTAAAAATATGTTATTAGTATTAATTTAATTATATGAGAGTAGTATTCATGAGTTTTGTATGAAACAGGATATTTATTAAACTATTTTCCACTGGTATTTATTAATTAAGTAGAATATTACGACATGTTTTTCTAGTAACGTTAGTAACATTTAGTGTTTCGTATAGGTGAGCTAAGAAGTAGATTTAAGAAATAGCATAACAAGGTAAGTAGCTTGATCATAAATTAAGATAAGCACATGTTAGTTAATTTAGAGAGATTATTATTAAAGTTCATTTTTTGATAGCCACTTTTTATTTACCACGCATATAATGATTTATGCAAGCATGTCATTTATCATAGTACATGATCATGTTAATTCTGCATCATGTTTAATTCATCATTTATAATTATATACGTATTATGCATGTTGCATAAGGCATGTAGAATTTCAAAATCAAGTGTAAGATAAGGTCAGAATAGTTTAATAAAATGGCCATTCAGATTCTAGTAAATGTGCAAGCCACGAACTTAAGCATGGTCCACCATAATATGCCAGAATACTACTCTGTGGCTCCTATTGCGGCTACAAGATGTAGGATCGGTGTACAACCTTACACATAGGGTTAAGTGTGTTGGCCAATTAGATGAGTCATATTAGTCAGTCAATTCAGATAATTCAAGACAAGTTATGCATAACATGAGTATGAACAATCATGATTTTATTCTCTCACGCATGAAATTTTTTATGAAAATCCTTATGTTTATTATGTTTGCGTTGTAATGGGTTTCTTACTAAGTCAGACCAGTGAACTTTTAGTTAATTTTTATTTTATGATTGTCTTTTTCAGTTTTAGTTGGTTTGGGAAACTATGGTTATGTGTTGTGTAAGACATGATTTATTTTTATCCAATCTTTTATGTGATAAGTAGTCTTTTATTGGATTATGCAAGTCTCTTGCCTGGCTTTAGTTAAACAAGTATGTGACATCCCTAGTCTGCGAGAAGAGGGTGTTACAAAGCCCATGTCTTAAACTAAGACCCAAGACAAAGCCACGACCAATGGCCTAATCCAACCCAAGACCCTTTTATTGGACCTAACCCATATGCATGACCTAAAACCCATGACCCGGTCATATCACTCCATGTATCACTGCTGGTCTGCAGGTCCATTTATGTATTTTATTCTTTTGCATGATTTTAGTACTCTATACATAGTTTACGTTGGTTAGTCTAGAAAGGTGGCAGCTGTACATTCCTTTTCTATTCTCCTTACAATTCATAGCATTTTTGTATGAATGGTCCATTGACCATTGTAAACTCTATATATGTTAATAAACAATTCATCCTAAGTGTGCAGTTCACATTTACATGGTATCAAGAGCCACCCGAGGACTCGATCTGAATTTGAAACATGTCTTCTTCCTCTACCTCTCAAGTTCCTTTTGTGTCTGAGCTCTCTACTTTTGATCTATTCTCCACCAAAACAAACTTACCTGACATCTCTATTAAGTTGGCTTCCACAAGTTACCTTTTGTGGAAAGCGCAGCTAGTTCCAATCCTCAATAGCCATGGTCTACTTGGGTATGTTACAAATGAAGTTCCATGTCCAGCCTCCACCATTCTTGATGATAATGCTGAACTCAGTCTGAAACATGCAACAACAAAGTGGTTGCACCTTGATCAACTGATCCTTGGATGGATCAATGACTCTTTTTTGGATGTCCCATTTTCTCAAATTATTAACAATAAAACATCCCATGAAGCTTGGGAAGTTCTTGAGACTTTGTATGGGTGACATACAAGAGACAGAGCGCAACAAATGCATGGTGAGCTAGTCTCTAACAAAGGGAACATCTTTCATGGAAGAATATTTACACAAGGTCAAGTCATTGGCCTTTTCACTCTAAGATGCTGGGAAACCAATGGAGGATGATATTTTGTCATCTGCTTGCTCAGAGGTTAAAGGCCAAAATTCAACCTTATTGTTGTTGCCCTTAATGCAAGAGATGAATTTTCACCTCTTGAAAACGTAATAAGCAAGCAACGAGACTTTAAACTGCGAGTCTCATCTGTACGTGAACAATCTCCAGTCGTGGCACTATACACCAATCATGCCTCTGGTTTTAAATACAAGGGTGGACAACCAACTCATGCCCGAGCATCAACTCATCCTTCTCGTTCTAAGAACTATCGTAGTGGCAGTTGTTCTAATGATCGCAATTCTGCTGGATGTGGTTAGCACTTTCCAATTCATTGAGCATATTATAACTCCACCCGTGGTGTGGAGGTCCGAACCACAAGGCTGACAATTGCTATATAGTTGAAGATGAAGTTGACTAGTACCAAGCATTCCTTGCCTTTCAAGCTGGTACCACCACTGATGAGGCTTGGTACCTAGACGCGGGTGCAAATCAACACATGACTCCAACACCTGCATATACACAAGGTATCCAACCATACAAAGGAACAATGTATGTTTTAGTTGGTAATGGTTGGACTCTTTTCATCTCTGGAGTTGGTAATTTTGATGTTCCTAACACATCTCTTAAGTTGAAAAATACTCTGGTTGTGCCTAATCTTCAGAAGAAACTCCTTGCAGTGTATTAATTTACAATTGATAATGGGTGTTATTTTATGTTCTGACCATGGGGCTTTCTCATTAAGGATTTGAAGATGAGACAGGTGGTGCTTAAAGGAAGAATTCAAGATGGTTTATATCCTCTGCATTCAAGTCTGCATCTTACTTCTCCAACTACTTACACGGCAACTAAAGTATTTGTAAATAAGTGGCATGCCAGTCTTGGCCACTCAAATGATAGGACACTTCAAAATCTAGTGTTAGGTCTCTCTGTTTCAAATAAAAATGTTATTTCTTGTCAAAGTTGCATTGTAGAAATCCATCTATTACTCTTATGATGGATTTCAATTTTATTTAGTGATTATTGATGATTTTTCTAGATATATTTAGTCATTACCTATGGCACGAAAATCCAAAGTTATTCATCTTTTTCCCATGTATCTTAAATTGATGGAAAATCCATTTAATGCATGTGTCAAAATTATACAAAGCGATAGTGGTGGGAAATTTGTGAATAATTCTCTCAAGACTTATTTTGCTTCCAAGGGAATTAATCATCGATCATCTTGACTAGGAACCCCATAGCAAAATGGTCTTGCTGAAAGATGACATCGTCACATTGTTGAAACCAACCTCACCCTATTGGCACATTCTTCTACAAGAAAACTTTGGACCGCTACCTTCCAAACTGATGTATTTCTCATAAATAAATTGCACACTCCTATTCTTCAAGGAAAATCTCCATTTGAATTTATTTTTCACTCTCCTCCAAATTATTCATTCCTTAGAGTTTTTGGGTGTGCTTGTTCTTCCTATCTCACACTGTTTGGGAGGTCCAAACTTGATTTTAAATTCACCGAAGCTTTAGATACAGGACGTATATATATATATATATAAATATATATCAAGGCATGTTATTTTTAATGAGGATAATTTTTCGTTCTCTTCTCAACAAGTTGCTTCTCCAAAAAAGATGAAGCTATTTTCAGGTCAACCCCTTCCCAAAGATCTACAAACTTAGTCTGGTCCTTAAAATTCAACTTCCTTGGACCCAACTATTTTGAACAAAAATTCAATGAGCCAGTCATTTTCTGGTCTGGATCCATCTGGCGTATCAACAACTACAGCTGCAGCCTCTTCTCAACTTCTAAGTGATCCTGGCCCAACACGCATGCACCCAATAGTCACCCATTCTTAGGATGGTACACAGAGGCCCAAGACATTTCTATCTACACAGCGTCCTCCCTGTCTGAAATTTCATTTAAGCCCAAGACCTATAAACAGACCCAGAAAGATCCCAAGTGGCAAAAAGCTATGCAATCCGAGATATTTGTTCTTCATCAAAACAAAACCTGGAGTCTTGTTCCCCCATCTCCAAACATGAATTTAGTCACCAGTAAATGGGTCTTCAAAGTCAAGACTCATGCTGTCGGTTCGGTAGAACGTTATGAGGTGTGTCATGTGGCACGAGGCTTTACACAACTTCAAGGTCTTAACTACGATGGAACTTTTAGTTCCGTTATCAAACCAAACACAATTCGCTTGGTTCTCACCTTGGCTTTATCTCATAGTTGGTCACTTAAACCACTTGACGTCAGTAATGCCTTTCTGCATGGGGACTTGCAAGAAAAAGTCTATTTGGACTCAACCACTTGGTTTTGAAGACTTAAAACATCCAGATTATATTGGCCGCCTTCACAAAGTTTTGTATGGTTTAAAACAGGCTCCACAAGCATGGTATCTCAAGTTTAGCAACTATCTTCAACAAATGGGTTTCCAACGATGTCCTTATGATACCTCTTTATTTTTTCGTCGCCATGGATCTGAGTTACTAATGCTATTGATCTATGTAGATGGCATCATTCTTACAGGAACGTTAGCATTGTCCATCACCAAATTTATTTCTCATTTGTCTACCATCTTCCATATGAAAGACTTGGGAGATCTGCATTACTTCCTTGGCATTCAAATGGCTCAGACTGGTTCATCTTTAACCCTCACACAAACGAAATAACTATCGTCCTTAGTACAATGTTGTTTTGGTTTTGAAGGGGTCAAACTAGTGTCCATGTCACTTGCCACTGGTGCTCATCTTTATATCAATGAAGGTGTTCCACTCTCCAATCCAACTCTTTACTGGCAAATGGTGGGAACACTTCAATATCTCACACTAACTCACCCTAATGTTGCTTATGTTGTAAATCTTGTTTGTCAATTTATGCAAACTCCACTTGCACCTCATTTGGTTGTTGTTAAAAGATTATTTAGGTATATCAAAGGGACTCTAAACCTTGGCCTTCATTTTATCCAAGCACCCGTTTATGCACTACGTGGTTTTTGTGATGCTGACTGGGTCGGCTTAAGAGCTGGCAGACACTCTATAACTGATTTTGCTATTTTTATGGAAAATAACTTGATGTCTTGGTAAGTAAAAGAAGCAAGTTATAGTAGCTCGATCCATAGCCGAAGTTGAGTACCAAGCTTTGGCATCCACTACGGTGGAACTAATGTGGTACATGCATTTGTTGAAACTCTTGGCTATGAACTTCCTCCTCCAACGCTATATTCAGACAACATGAGTGCTTTGAGTGTGGCAAAGAATCCCATTTTTCACAATCACACCAAACACATTGAGATCGATGTGCATTTTGTGCAAGAACAGGTAGCCTGGCACATGATCTAACTCGTCCATATCTTTGGTTTGAATAAGGTAGCAGATATTTAAAAAATCTCTCTACAATGTGAAATTTGTTCCAAACTGCAGCAAGCTCTTCGGTGCCCCTGTCCCACATTAAGTTTAAGGGGGCATGAAGAGACAAACTTCCGCATATTACTCCATGTATCTCTACTAGTCTACAGGTCCATTTATGTATTTTATTCTTTTGCATGATTTTACGTTGGTTAGTCTGAAAGGTGGTAGTTTTACATACCTTTTCTATTCTTCTTACAGCTCATAGCATTGTTGTACGAATGGTTCATTAAACTTTTGTAAACTCTATATATGTTAATAAGCAATTCATGTACAAGCATATAGTTCACATTTACAAAATTGAAGTAAATCAACAGTGAATGATTTAATCATAATTTTTGAAAAAAATGAAATTTGAAAATCCATAAAAAACCTTTTAAAAAATTTGCTAAATATGAAGCTTAAAAGAGATTAAAAAAAGGCCAAAACCTGACTCTGCTCCAACAAGTCGGAGTCGAAGTTCAATTGGAGCCTACACAAGTCGAAGTTAGAGTTTGGATTTGAACACCAACAAAGTCAAATTCGGAGTCGGATTTAGGGGATTTTGACTTTGACTTGGTCGATGCTCAGCCCTAGTATCAATCCACCCGTTAACCACATGGTACCATCTTCGTTGTCATGCAATCAAACATTTTCTTTTTCTTTCTGTTCTTTTTCTTTAACCTTACCATACCTTACCTTGCCTTTCATTCATTTGAAAATACATAATTACATGATATAGTATTTAGTCACATCATCATTCATGCAATTTCACAATCATATGCAATTACCACGATAATAATAGGAGTTCATGAATAAGGACTACGAAAGAAGGCTCATACGTCTAAGTATACTTTTATAAATATGTACTTATACAATTATAAATGACCTTTTAGTTTACATAAAATGATGGTGGAAGAATACGATCATAGTCACTTACATCAATTCTTCTAAAACTAAGCTAATTGTATGTGTCACCAAACGTCAAATGGAACCTAGAAGCATTCATGTGGTCGGATAAGCACATCTTTAAGTCAAATAAAACATGAAGCATGCATAATGTAACTAGATCCAAAGGATGCACCGTGTGCCTCCCAAGCCCAACCCTAGTTATGGGTATAACCTTTAACATAATCCTTTTGGTTTGCATTATTTTCTTTATGCACTCATAAAATCAAAACCTAAGACTTTAACATCCCACTAATTCAACCTTGTTTGATCTTAAGTCATTCACATAAAATATTGGAACCCTAATTTCCAAAAGTTGGTTCTCCATTTCTAATGGTTGAAACTTGTCTTCTCACTCTACTACCTAAAACCTCAAGGAGGTCACCTCCCTTGGTTATGACACCTCTTATCCAACTCTTTGGATCCATGCATAGACTCACTCAAGCTCCTACTCTCAATTTCCAAAACCTAGTTACCTTTAACCTAGCTCAATGATGATCTAGCTTGTATCAACTTATACCCAATCCCCTCTCTCACTCTTATTCACATTTCCACTTGATTTGCCCCTTACTATGCTTACCATCATCAAACCATCAATACAAATTAGGGTTACAAACCTAAACAACATCAACTACTCATGCCCATTTTAGGTTTTGCCCGAAACTTGTACATCCTTTATTCCACTTGGTTCATGCATCTAAGACGCACCATTTGAATGTGATTATAGCTATTTTAATGAAAATAATTTATGTAGAGTGTAGGGTGTTTGCACCAAAAGAAAGGGTGTTTCTTGGTGATATTGCATTAAGTGTGTGGTGGGTAATTGGTGATGCTAGCCAACTCTTAGGTATCCTTGGTAGCGGTAGCATAGAGTATATATAAGTTTTGAGGAACAAGGTGCTGAGATAGTGGTGGAGGTGATGGTGGTTGAGTGTATGCGGCATAGAGTGTGTGTGAATGTAGGTGCATTTGGCAACTTAGGGAATTACCTAGTGTTGCGGGTGGCTTACGTGAGATGGTGGTGCACGACTAGGGCAAGGTGGCTAGATGTGGAGGAGTGTGTAGCTTGGGGGTGTCGCAGCAAGAGCTTTATGGTTTAGAGAATAACACATATGTGCATGAGAGGTGCAGCAACTAGGATTTTATATGCATGTAACTAGTAGGTTGGGTCTAGGGTTTTGGATCCACTGGTCATTTCCATGGGTATAGATCATGGTTTGGACTTAGAGTATATTTGGACACTTAAAGTATCTTAGAATTTTGTGAATAATAGTGAAATGTTTTGAATGAAGAGATTTTATTTGGTTTTGAGAATGAGAAAGAAAAAGTTGAATAAAAATATTGTAAAGTTAAAAAATTGTTTGACTATTATTTTTTTATATTATTTTTGTTTTGAAGTTTGTAAAAGTTTTATTATTTTTGTGTTTAAATAATTATTAGGTAATAATTAGATGAAAAAGTTTAACATTTGAAAAAGAAAAGTGTTTTGAATTTAAGTGATATTTGAGAATGAAATTATGAGAATTTCATGTCTCATTTGTGTCCAAAAGTCCCCTTAGTCTCTTGGTTCCTATGTTACTCTCTTGGCCCAATTCTCTTCTTCATGAATTTTAAACATCAAAACCAAACTTAGCACTCTTTACAACACGAACCTCAACTTTCTATTTACTTCAATGAAAATAATTAAAGCCTAATAAATTATCTAAACCCAAGCTAGGTATATTAGAAATAATACCATGACAGGAAAGTTTGCCAATACCCCACTAATTAACAAGCATAAAGTAGCAACTTAGGTTGAAGCAAGAATTAGTGGGAAACATGCACGAAGTGCCTAAGACATATTGTGGGTTACAAGACGTGACTTTGAGTTGATAGGTTTGCTACTTACATCACTGTTCTCCTCCAATACCTTTGAGCTTTTACCAGGCCAAGTCATCGGTTGCACAACCTAATCGTGTGGCAAGAACCACCAGCCTAACCGTGTACCAAGAACCACCAGTAGGTAAGCCCCTCGATCATAGCATGGCACATGCATGCAACAACCCATTCTAATACATTTTCATGTTTAGTTTCCTTACCTTGCCCTCTACCACCACTCTCACGGCATAGCCTCCACTTGGTGTCATCCAAGCCTCCCAAGCTACGCCTCTATAAGGACCATGAAAGCCACCAGGCCAAACTCATCACCAACACTCAATTTACTCAACAAATAACAGGACTATAGAACACCAAAGCCTCTTCCCAATTTTTGGTGCTATCAACTATTGTGAAGGTTCTAACCTACCACCAGGTGAACATTTGATCCCTTTCTTTAGTTTCACCTTGTATTAATCCTTATTGGGTCGAGTAGTAGTAACACCATGCCCTGTTAAATCGAGAACTAACATAAGTCCTTGCTACCCTACTAAGTCATCCTTAACTTGTATACAGTTCAATGCTACCGACCACCACCTCACCACCAAAACTAGAGTTAAAGGAAGAAGAAGAGCTGTTGCACCGCTTTCCCCATGTCTGCACGTTCAACTAATGGTAATCATTTCTTTCCATCTTCTCGTTATGGCTCTTCTTTCCCCTCACATCTTTTATCCTTTGGGCAGACCCTAGGACTCTGGGTTAGGTGCATGGAGAGGAGTGAAACTAAAACCATGTGCTGGTTGCAAATGTTATGGGTAGAGGTGTGCGTGTAGGAGTTCAGGTTCAAATCCATGGAACTGTATGTAAGGTGCTTCAATTGGGGTTTTCCTAAGTGATAGGTGTATGTTTAAATTTCAAGAGTATTGCAAGGTCAAATATAGCCCTAGTTCAAATATGGTGAAGTGGGAGTGTATGACTGTGTGCATTGTGAAGTATATTCGGGTGTGAGGGTGCAATAAGCATGGAACCGAATGTATGCATGTGTTTGATTTGATGTTCGTGTATTCTAAGTGATTCAAGGAACAACATTATTGAGTAAGATTATGATGAAAATAGGTCTAGGATGGAAGTGTTTGAATGTGTAAAAATGGGTGTATATGTTCTATGTTTTGGTACAACTCAGCTTTACTATGATTTTGTGTGAATGAATGTAGGTGTCAGATGATAGGGTTGGAAATGATAGGGAGCTATGTTCTAAAGTTCATTATTTTATGTTGATAATTTTAAGTTAAGTAAGAATGATTTGTGATATTTTTTGGAACATATGACAATTTTATGGACATACAATGGAAGAATGCAGGCCATAAAGAAATTAGATTAAAAAGTCGTACCAATAATTAAGGTTTAGTTAAGATGACTTTTAGACATCACGAGAAGCCCTTTATGCATAGTTGCATGCTTTACATTTGTATTTTGTTATACATGAGAAAATGCTTATTCGAGTATGTGAATTATTATATGTTCCATTTTATGCTTTATAGTACATGCATTTAAGCTATTTTGCATAAGGTTCAAAGTAAGCGACTATGATCATGCCCTTTCACATTATTTTATGTAAATTGAAAAGTATCATTTTCATAACTATATAGATATTTACATGTTTACAAGTATATATGTATAGATTGTTTTGTAGCTCTTGTTACATGAACCCATATAATAATGGTGTAATATGTGAAATGTATCACTACTGATTGCCTGATATTCATATAGTCGTACTATATATTTTAGATGAATGAAATATAAAGGAAAGGCTAAATGAAAAGAAAATAAATGAAATGAATGCTTGCATGTGGTTGTTGAGGCAATAAATGAATTGACCATGACAGTGAAAACGGCACCATGAGATTAGGAGTGGATTGCAATGCTAGAATATGGTACTGATGGTGCACCTAGTGATGGTCATTCCCAAAGAGGGCTAAACTCTTACTCGCTAGCCTTAAGTAGAGCCAAGTCTGCAATGCTCGCTAATCCTAACACACGGGGATCAATAATATGTAAAAACTATTAAAGATATGACGTTAAGAATGTAGGCCTCTTTGATGTTAATTGTTATGTATTGTGTTATGATGATGAATATTGAGATTTCTAATGCTTGACTAAAAATCTAGACTGTTATTATGTTTATTGTATGATGCAGTTCTTACTGGGTATTTGACTCAATTTTATTTTTATGTATGCCAAACCTAATTAATGATGATTATGAAGATGTTATAGGACAGGATACAACCCAGGAGACGAGGCTAAAGCTTAAGGATCCTGAGTTTTGTTATTTGCTTTTATTTCCATAACTGATTATCATAGCACATGACTTTAGACTTTTTTCAATAAGTGCATTGAAAACCTTGTTTGAGATTGTTTTCTTTTAATACTATTATGATGAAGTCTTTTATTCTTGTCACTAAGTAAAATGGTTTTAAGAGTGGTAGTATTTAGTTTCTATAGTTTTATAACCAAAGAGGAATAACTGTTACAGGTATTATTCCTAAAAAATATTGCAAAGTGACCTAATCGTAAGTCAATTATAGCACAATAGTGCACGATCAGATTTACCTAAAAATGTTCAAAAAATGTTTGATTATTCCTATTGTTGGATGGTAAAGTAAATATTGTACAAGAAATTTTATGAAAAAAAGTTAAAAAAATGAGTGCTATATGTTTTAGTCCACAAATCAATTTCTATAAAAAATCATTTGGTAGGTCACTTGAGTTAACCCTGGGTCATGGGTTGAGCTATGTGAATTTTCTTTCTTTTCCTAATCTTGTATGTTGGGTAAACCCTTGAACTCGCTGCTAGCATGACTCGATATGACCTAATTATTAATTAAGTTAGATTTGGGTTGACCTGAATTGACCCAAGCTTGATTATGCACAACCAAGCCCTATTATTGCATGTTGAATTCATGTTAGATTCAGTTGTGTCAAAACTCGCTAACCCTAAATTTTTTCAAATTCCTTAAACAAAATCTTAGATAAATGTAGAATAATATGGTGAGATGATAAAACGACCAAATGATCTTTGTTTTCAATTTTTATGAATAAACTACTACAACTATTTTTTCATGAGCTATCCTTTTCTTTCATTGAATCTAATTATGGAGAACTTCTACCTTTTCACATAAATAGATAAAACAAAGAAAACAAAAGCTAACTGAACTAAGAGAGAGAGAAGTGCTAGGTTTACAAAGAGATCTAACAAAAGTAAAATTCATAAATTGATATGGTAAGGTATAATACGTTAGATCTATTTTATAATTAGAAGAGTTTTATAATTTGACATACCACAACAAGGAATTTTAGCTTGTGAACTTACTTTTATTAAATCTCTTTGTGAATCAAACATTTTCTTTTAAGTACACCACCACTAAATGGGATAATGAATGTGACATTAAGTAGGGCTAAAAACCAACTTCGTCAATATGGTTTCGGTCTCGACGCTGAACCAACGAGTTTTGGAAAGGCTTAGAACCGGCCAAACTGGTTGATTGTGGGGGAGAATAGGTACGGTTCGTCGGTCTGCTGTCGGTGTCCTTGTGAAGGAGGAGGGGAGAGACGGACTATGCCATTGGTGGGAAGAAGCAGACCTACAGAGGAAAAAACCAGAGGGAATAAGGAGACGGGGGAAGAAGAAGATGGGAGGGTTATTAATCCCAAGTCAAAACGATGAGTGTTGTTCATCTATTTTTATTTTATTTTATAAAACTCATAACTAAAACGACGCATTTCACTTACTTAAGTGAAGCGTCGTTTTATATATGTATAATATAAATATATATATATATAATCGGTTGGTTTGGCGATTTGGGTTTGGTTCAGACAGAAACTGAATCAATTGACGTCCGTTTCCTTATTTTTATACCTTAGGCCGACCGGTTCTCTGCCGATTTCGGCTGGTTCTGGACTCCGACGGCTAGTCTGCATCAATGACATGCTATCTTGTCGGTTTTGTATAGCCCTAACATTAAGGAGAGAGAGAGATTTAAGATACACACCATCTGGTTCTAACAATGGTAGAAGACCTAAACCATTGAAAAGACTTGTATTTAGACAATGCATGAACATTTAGAGGATCAAAGAACTTTTGAACAAAATGACTATATCCCAAGTTTGAATATAAATACCGAAAAATGAGTATTTCTAGAAAAATAATTATGCAAGTTTCTTTACTTCATACAAATTTCTGACCTCTCTCTTATCTTCTAAGAAATATATCTCTTACCTTCCCACTTCTACTTGTAAAATTTGTATGAGCCATGAGAACTAGTTTTAGGTAAGGAAGGCACTTTGCATGAATAGAAAAAGTGAGTTTAACAAATTTGTATCTTTTGACAATAAGTTGTGTTTGGATGTAGAAAATATTTGAGATCATCTCATATATTTTTGTACGATTGAGAATAACCCCATCCCAAACACAACTTATTTCATCTCAACTCATTTCAATGTTTTCATCTTTGTTTAATCACTTTTTAGGGACAAGACTAATCATTGGGGCATGGCAGAGGATCTCACTAGGACAAGACTAATAACAAGAATAAAAATTGTTATGAAAATGAGAATGTTGTCTTCATAATTGATAATATTTAATATTTTTGAATACTCAAATTAAATAAATTTGTGGAAAAAATGTGGGAAATTAATTTTTAAATGCAATGGGGGAATTTCCTCACACTATTTTGTGTTTTCTTAGTAAAACATATTAAAAAAATAATTATTGATGGGACCCACTAATTTTTTAACTTTCCATAAAAAATTAAACATATCTCAATTTACTTCATACATCCAAACACATCTCAATGGGACATAAACCTTACACAAAACTCATTCAAACATCTAAACTCACAACTATTCACATATTTTCTAAGATATTTCAAGATACACTTAGCATCCAAAAGGAGCCTAAACATTGTCTATGGATTGCCTAATTTGAAATAAAGATGCAAAATATTACAATCTCTCACTCAATATTCAAAAGGTGAAGAGGTTTTTTTTTTTTGTTGTTGTGGGGGGGAGGGTACCTGTAACGTACCAATGGATGATTCAAACCACAATGACATATACTTCAAAAGGATTAATTAATAATACAATTGGAGTCCCATTAGAATACTAAAAAGAGCAAGAAATTCTCATTCCAAAGCAATTTGGAATCTCATACACCACCTACCGTTATACATCGTATGGGGTATTACAATCTCTCCCCTTAAATTCCTGGCGTTGTTGTCAGGCTCATTATTCGTAGGTAGCATAAGTCCTACATTTTTGGTTGAGATAAACTCTTATACCATTTATAACGCTCCAATAGAAGGCCCAAACTACATAACTTATACTAAAAAATGACTAGTTAATGACACAATTAGAGTCTCATTGGAATATTATATAAATAGCAAAAACTTCTCAATCCCAAACAATGTGTGATCTCATACACTATCTACCCTTAGACATCATATGAGAATATCACAAGGGGTGGGGGTTGGTTTCACTTCTCCATCCCGCATCCTTGGAGAGGCAAGACTACATTAAGAGCAGTCATACCTTGATCGAATGCAACCTATAAATGTCAATAAAAATAATAGCTTGTAGAAAATGCACATTAATTAAAGAATCGCAAGGATATGAATTATGAAACAATTTCATTTTATATTATTATTTATCGAAAAGACATTATAAGTTACTTACTGTCTTAGAATTTTTAATGCTGATTCTTCCTTTGGAAGATATCTAGATCAGTATTCATGCATCAGTTAAGGAAGATGGTAGGGAGGTGTTTTATAAAAATACTGGGACCCTAGTTTATTAGATACTTCCACTTTTACAATAACGTTGATTACTAGTAATGCATATTCTATACTGTTTTACTATTTTCCTTTCATCGTACTAAACGTATCCTTACGAGAATGAAACAATTACAGCTGCAGATGGAGAGAATTTCAAATTTACCAAAAATCATAAGCAACCCTGCCATAAAATTTATTATAGGTAGAATACACAAATTTTCTACATGTTCCTAAACTCTTAATCCCAAAATTTCTGGGCAATGACTTTCACTCAGGTAAACTAGAGCAAGACAACCAAGTATAGCATCAGTAAATCAATGTCAGGAGTTAAAAACTGTATAACCTATGGGGTTTCTTCGTCAACAATCCGTACAAAACAGCAGCTTCAATCCATAGTTCAACTAAAAGGCCTACCATCACCTGAAGAATCCATCAAATAATAATGTTCACGTCGACATTGTTCTCACGAAACAGAAGATGAATGCAAAGAAAAGAAGCATGAAGACACTACACAAGTGCACTGCAGCACACAGAGAACACCATGCAGCAAACAAATTGATGAAAAGCATAAAGCAACAGATGAAAAGTGTAAAGCACTGGCACAGAAAAGTAAAACAACAAAAGAGAAGCATGGGATGACATGTCAACTTGAAGGTTGCATTGATTGCACACAAAAGAAAATAAAGTGATGAAAAGGAATGACAAGAAATAGACTGCAGCAGATTTCTTGTAAAACAATAGAAAACAAAAAGTTAACTTTAGTACATCTCTTTTTCGATCCTTTGGTTTTTCCCTTCTGTGATGTATATATATAGATGTAGCAGAACTTTGTTGTAACTAACTGAATGAAATGAGAATCAGCCTTTCTCCATATTGAAGTTCTATTTCAATTCTTGTTTCACTTCTAACATGGTATCAGAGCAGGCTTTCTGTCTTGCTATGTTTGTTTAAGATCTGCAAACTAATTTTCATCTCTTAAGCCATGACTTCCTCCTCTTCCTCTTCCCCTGTTTCCATTGCTGAGGACCCAAATAGTCCATTTTTCCTACATCACAGTGACAATGCTAATACTGTCATTGTGTCACCTCCATTATCTGATTCGAATTACATATCGTGGAGCAGGTCGTTTCTGCTCTCCATTTCAATCAAAAACAAACTAGGCTTCCTAGAAGGCACCATTAATACTCCTGAGTTAACAAATCCATCATATGTGTCGTGGCTGAGATGTAACAACATTTTGTTGGCCTGGATCCTAAATTCTGTTTCAAAGGACATTGCTTCTAATGTATTTTTCATGACCTCAGCTAAGCAAGTTTGGGATAAACTCAAAGAAATGTTTGCTCAACCTAATGAAGCTCAAATTTATCACCTCCAGCACAAGCTCAGTAGCATTGTTCAAGGGCACCTCTCTGTAAGTGATTACTTCACACAACTCAATGCTATTTGGGAAGAACTACACACTTACAGACCACTCCCTTGTTGCACTTGTGGAAAATGCACTTGTGATGCTTTGAAAACTGTTGGTGAGGTCCAACAAAGAGATTATGTTTTCAAGTTTGATGGGCTTAAATGATAGCTATGATTTTGTGAGGGGGTAAATCATTTTACTAAGTCCCTTACCTTCATTATACAAGACCTTTTCACTGATTTTGCAAGAAGAAAGACAAAGGCAGGCAAGAAATATAGCTATACCTGTCTCTGAATCTTTTGCCCTTTTAGCCTACCAAAATCTTCCAAAGAAAAGGAAAAAATCAAATCTGATTTGTCACCATTGTGGTAAGGTTGGGCACACGAAGAATAAGTGCTATACATTGGTATGATTCCCACCAAATTTTAAATTTACCAAGACTAAATTTGGAAATAATCCTACTGCATCATATTCTGCAAATCAAGTTGCTGCACAGGTTGTCTCATCACCTCAGGAAGGACCTGCTCCAAGTGCTTCTCAGTTGAATCTCTCTCAGGCACAAGCGCAGCACCTCATGGCTCTTGTCAATGCTCAATTCCCTCAACTGAGCTTGGGACAAACCAAACCAATTTGCCCACTCCTGCTCCTACTAAACCAGACACTCCTGAAACCAGCTCCTCCATCACACCTACTCAAACTTAGCAGGTAAACATCATTCCCTCACTACTCTTTCCTTGCCTGTTAAACAATTCCATCTCAGTTCCATAAACCACTGCAAACACAACTCACATTCTCGAAATGAACAATCTGATGTACATAACACACCATGGATCATGGATACAGGAGCCACTGATCACATGGTGTGCTCCACCTCATTTTTTGACAAGCCTCCTTCTTGCATTCAAGCCTTTGTACTACTCCCTAATGATACTAAGGCTCAAGTTACACACATAGGCACTGTCAAACTTTCAGAATCTTTAGTCCTGACTGATGTCCTATGTGTACCCTCATTTACTTTTAATTTGATTTCAGTCAGTAAGCTCACTCAAAAACCAAATATATGCCTATTTTTCTCAAATGATTTGTGCTTCATTCAGGTCCTCTCTTCATGGATGACGATTGGACTTGCTAAAGTCCATATTGGTCTATATTATCTGCTGCCTTCTCCTCATAAAAGCAACATCAATCCTCCTTCAACTCTCTCAAATTAAACTCGACTCAATCAACCTGCCACACAGCAAGACTTAGATCTATGGCACTTTAGATTAGGACATTTGTCTTCACAAAGAATGAGTGTAATTCATTCTCATATTCCTAATGTAAAGTCCAAAGATCATTCCCATTGTAAAATCTGTCATTTGGCCAAGCAAAGGCATCTTTCTTTCCCTTCAAGTGTATCCTCTAGTTCACTCTTAATACACTATGATATATGGGGACCATACTCTCAAGCCTCACTTCAAGGTTTTCATTATTTTCTAACTATTGTGGATGACTTTTCTAGAGTAACTTGGATTTTTCTAATGGAATTAAAATCTAATACAAGATCCATTTTATAGTCATTCTTCCAGCTCATAGATACTCAATTCAGTAAGAAAGTAAAGAAAATCAGGACTGACAATGGTCTTGAATTTGATATGGCAAGCTTCTATAAAGATCGTGGGATTATTCACCAAAAATCTTGTCTGTATACCCCTCAACAGAATGGTGTTGTTGAGATGAAACACCAACATCTCTTGAATGTAGCTTGAGCTCTTCTCTTTCAAGCTGCATTGCCCACTCAATTCTGGGGAGATGCAGTTCTAACAGCTGCATATATTATCAACAGAATTCCCACACCCCTTCTTTCAAATAAATCACCCTATGAAGTTCTCTTTTCCTCACCACCTTCATATTCTCACCTTAGAGTCTTTGGATGCTTGAGTTATGCTAG
>QEOT01006007.1:9643-20544 GCA_003123785.1 Pterocarya stenoptera
AAATTCTAGATATGATGAATGTTGAAAAGCTTACAAGAGAAAATGTAGCAAGCCATCTTCAGGCATGGAATCTGATCCTCCTTTTTTCAGTTCAATATGATCTAAACTTTTTTTATTCCGAGAAGCTTACTGCTCTATTCCATCGTTGCAGAAATACAGGCTTTACCTTAAAAGGCTTAACAGTATGGTAAACCAGCAAGCTAATTTGGCGGCCGCCTTAGGAGGTACAGATTCATCCTATTTGCGAGTGGGTTCTCTGAATGGACGTGATAGTTTCCACACCTTGATTGGATCTGGTCAATTTCATAACACCGCTTTCAGATCATTACCACCCGGTGGATTGCTTGGTAGATTGAACACACCTTCTGTTCTGGGTATGCATGGCCTTCCATCTTCAGGAATGACTCAACTGAGTTATGTGCAAAACTCGAGCAACTCTACTAATGATCAGGTTAACTGCCAGCAGGTCATACTCCCTGGAAACCATAATGGGAGTGTACTTCAAGGAATGCCAATGCCTCTAGAACTTGATCAAGGGCAACATGTTAAGGGTGTTACACATGCCAGAGAGCTCTCCATTTCTATTGATAACACAGCAATTTTCCCCATTTCCAGTGCCTTTCTCGATTCAAAAATAGGTTTTTCTAGCTCAAGCAATCCTCTTCTTGGTGTTGCGAACAACCCGTTGATATTACAACCGAGCTCTCAAGTACGTCAAGATGGTAAAGTATATGGAAATCAGTCCTCTGTTTCAGTGGCCTATTTAAATTCAGAATTTTCTTCCCTATTGCCAGTTCATAGTAGATTGAATGAAAACTGGTCAACTTCTACCCAGTCATCTGGGATCGAGTCAAATGCTTTTCCACTGAATGACTGTTTTAAACAGCCTACTCTGCATCATGGTAACGTGAGGGACGACATGGCTACGGTGGCCTTCCAAATGGAGAGTAATCCATGTAGGGCTTCTTCTGTTGCTTCGATGTCCACTGAATTCCAGGATATAAGGACGGAAATGCAATGCCGAGCAAGCCTGATCAGCAGTAATGCTGGGCAAATAATACATCATTCCCCACCTCAAGGGTGGGTAGACCATAATCAGGATGGTCCGTACTCAAATGTGATAGGTAGCTCAACAAACTCTATGATCCCTGTGCATGGTTCTGTGGGTACATTGGGTCAAGGTTCAGAACCAAAGAACTTCCACTCAGATATGGATTTCAATTCAATCGGACAATCAAGTTATTTTGATCATTTATATTTGAAGCACGATGAGGTTAATAAATCTACCATGGAGATATCACCGAAGCTGAAGCAAGGGCTCGGGGACCAAAGGAGGCCACAAGGAAGTTATATCTCCGGCAATTTTGGCTCATTGGAAGACATAGTGAAGGCAATGGTTAAAGAGGTAACATAATATAATCTTTATATCTTTATTTTTGTAAACAGAGTGATCTTCTTTTATATTTTCAGTGCAATATCTTGACAATACGTGATTTTCTGCATGCTGTTTTTGAAACCGCAAGGGAAATGTGCTGGGGGGGTGTATATTTAGAGTTTTCCCCTCTGTGTAGTGTATCGTTTCATTGACCCTAATCAAAGAACTGAATGGAAGTAATTTCTCTGCGGCAATATTATTTTGCAAGTACCCGCAGAATGTTATAGAAGAGCTTAGCATAGTTTGATTTGATTACTTGCGCATGTAGTTTAAATATTTTTCTCCACCATAGTGAGGACTGCTACTAATAAAAAAAATAAGGAGGTGCTCCTTTTTTTTCCTATTATTTGTGGGTGTTCTCTATGGTTGTTTGTCATCTCTCTGTTCTTAAATCACTTAAGATTTCTTTATACGGGATTTGGACTTATGCAAATCTCTAGGTGTGGACACGTATTTGAAATTATCATGTGAATGAGTTGTGCAGAAACTGTGGTATAGGAAGCCTATACGTGATCATTTAAAGCACAACTAAAATAGTCTCTACTGCCATTGTGTAATGAACCCTCCAGTGAAGGAAACATTAATATAGAAAATAAAGGATATTTAAGAACAATGGAAAGATAATACTAGATGAATATAACAAAACGATGAACACTGAAGAAGATAAAAATGGCTACGCCTTGGAAAGTTCGAGGCTCCCAATTCCTCCAAGATGATATAACAAACCGTTTAGACAATTTTCCAGATCCACCACCCTTTCCCCCTTTCTGCACTAGATTGGGATCTCTTTCTAACTAACTCTTGTAATTGATAAACTAACAGGCCTATGCACTAGCAGGATAATAGGCACCCAAAATGTACCGTTTGGTTATAACATCCAAACGTTGCGTTTTTTACATGTATTAGAAAAACAACAGCTAAATAAAAGAAGCCCATAAACGACTGGTCAATCCCCTAATTACTAAACGGCAACATGCAGTTGGGTTCCTAACACATTGACATTATGAATTAAGCACAATCGAAGTATATTCCAATTACACTATGTTACAAATATACTTTAATACCTCCAACAATTGTCAAACTCTCTTGATTCAATTAATTTTAAAAGACTCGAATAAATTCTAAACTACCGTACGTAGCTCAATAAGTAACACTGGGACGAGTTGATTCAGATTTGATATCCAAATGCATGCATGCATTGATGGAAATTATAAGTTGAATCTTTGGCGTCCGCACTATCGAGTCATGATTTATTGGTGAATATCATTTTGTTTTTTTGTTCTTTTTGGGGGAGGTGGGTGGGGAGCGTTTTAGTGGGTTGGACCGTTGTAATGGATGGGTTTGTCTTATTGTTTATGAGCCAATCTTTTCAGGTCTTTTAAGGACTGGCTCTGTCTGATGTAAGGCAACCGACTCTGATACTAACTCTATTGTAGTAAGTATGGGATGGATCTAGGGATTACAAGTCTTTTCAGAAAACATCTCAAGATAACAAACTATAGTGTATCTTTAGTTTCCACCGCCTCTAGCGGTGGCTACATAGTTCATACAACTATGGAAACCTCAAAAAACCGTCAGTTAAGACGGTATCCTCTTTGCATGATATGGGTGGGGACCAAGTATTTAGTCCTAAAACCTATCCCTTCTTCATGTATTGTTTTCTTTATCTGAATGATATATTGCTTGCTTAGAAAAAAATATATATATATGGGGATGGATTTAATAGTACCATGAACATATGACGTCGTACGAACTGTAAACGAAATTATTGTGGTGTTATAAGCAGTACCTACATGTGGAGCGGTCTCTTATTGCTTGCATGCAAGACTTTTGAGAAATGGGTGATTTAGGGTTTTTGTTTTAATGATCATAAGGTTTGAAGGAAACTTAAAATGGCTAAAAAAGTACCGTAGAAAGTAGTTGGATCGGTTTTGTACGTAGTATCACCAACATCATGAGCAGTGCCGAATTTACCGTAAAGCGTGAACATTACCTGTGGATGTTCTGATCTTTTGTAATCGTTTGTCAGCTTTCTGGGAGATGTCTTACTTCGGGTTTTTATATAACGTCGATCCATGTGTTTGAAGGAAATTCCCATATATTGCTGCAATTTTGAGGAGAAAAAGAATAATCTAGGCATCAAACTTAACTTTCCTAAGCATGACCCTTGAAATTAAGTTTCCTTGAAATCAACTTTATTCAGTAAATAGTTGATACAGTTAATTATGAACAGGCCAAAACAGCAAACCACCTACTTTCATCCCAAACAAAGAATGGGTTTGAACTTTGAAGGGTGTGACGGTGGATTTAAGATCCACCTGGTTCGTTTGCAATGTACCAGTATAAAAAAAGGTAAGAAAGATGCTTTTTTTTTTTTTCTTTTTTTTTCCTTTTTTTTTCTTTTTTTTTTATAACTTTTTGCTTTATTTCACTGCCAAGGTATCTGGTCTAGAATAATTTAGGTCCTCACAGCTTCACTTCCCTTTTACTAGGATCAGGTCAGGTAGCAATATGGAATATTTCTTGAACTAATTGTCATTTTCATTGCTTCTTATCATCTCGAGTCATTTTCTGAAGACATGCATGCCTGGTTCCTCGCATGCCAACCAATAATGCAGCTACACAGTCCGTTATACATACTTAATACCGGGGGTCCCCCCCCTATAACCTCCCTATAACCTCTCATAGGCTGCCACTTGTACGTACAAAGCTACTGAGTGCTACAAGAAAGAGATATGTGCGGTAGTCAACCTCCAATTGCTGCCATTCTAATAATAGAGGGAGGGGCTGTGTCTTATATATCATGTGCGTTAAGAAGGCCCGCCGCCCCCGGGGGAGGGGGGTGGGACTCATCATTTGTGAAAGACACTTGTCTGGTTAATTCATGGGCCTTTTCCTTCTGATGATAATGTTAATTTTCTTGAAGATACCTTGAATAGTGCAAGCGTTTCAGTACTCTACTTTTTCCAAATCAGGGAAGAGTTTAAAACTTGAATTGTTGGAGTCTAATGAATGTCGATTCCCCTGTATATCACCTTTTTAAAAGTAAAATAGTTAGAAATTAAGAAATGGACAGTTAATTGTTCGACCCAGATGTCTTGAGTTAGTACCTTTTGGTTAAGCCGATGAAAATATTGTTTTGGCATGCTCGTACGTCTGTCCTTGCATTGAATTGTTTTTATTTTTATTTTTTATTTTTTGTTCTTGGGAATTTAATGGCTTGATTTTGGTGATACAGGAACTAGATAAGGCGAAAGAAACTGACTGAAGAAGGATGCGACACTTTTTTCACTTGGGACATGCATGTGAAACTGGTGATTCAGTAATTCCTAGCGACGGAAGGAATAAATATATATTGTCCTCGATCAATGAGTTTTTCATCGTACAGTTTATTACACGTCTATCAACATATCCACTTTTGACACTGAATTAATATAGAATACTCGAATAGATCATTATTTCTCTCCTTTTCAGTTTCAACTTGGCCATGATTTTCTTGTTAATTGAGCAAATTCGAATTAAATGATTTACGAATAAGGGCTTTTTTTTTTTATTATTATTAAAAATGCATTGTTGTCCGTGGCTCGATCCTGTACGCTTGGGATGATCAATTGATGCTGCTTGATTACATGAGTACTCACATTCTAAAATAAAACATTCATGTTTCGACCAAGATCAGTTATTTTCAGCTCCAAATCGTGTCTTGCCAAACGACGTACGTTTTCATCATGTAATGAGAAATTAGTTTTTGAACAGATCACTCATCATTAGTATTAGAAATCACCACCATGTTTTATATAATCACTTCTCTGTAGCCTATTTTACAGACCAAATTACACCAAACCACCAAGAGATAAGTATTAACGAAATGAGAGAGAGAGAGAGAGAGAGGTTAATTTATTGCACATTGAGGAAGTACTGAGAGAAGGATTTGAGGGAGTGAGGAAGCAAACCAATCCTTAAATCAATGCCCTTATCGTCATCAGGATTCTGCATAAGGTAAGCAACCTGTGGGACTGGAGAAACCAGTGGAGATGCATAAGCTGCTTCTCCATGTAAGAATGGGATCTTGTGAAATGGCATCCTGGTCCAATCAGAAAGTATGGTTAACTCCTTTAGAGGAGGGAGATCAGAAGGTCTTGGACCTTCGAGTGCCTCAACATATGCATACACGTACTCATTGCTTATTGAGTTTTTGGCTTCCCTTATTTTCTCAACTATCCTTTCATGGCTTTCTCCCTCCAATGCTCCTGCCGTCAATGCAATTGAGGCAAGTACATAAGCATTGCCGCTGAAACCTTTTGGCAGTGGCGGCACCATCCTGTTCCTTATGTCGACAGAAAATTGCAAGCACACCATAGTTTCCCTCCTCAGTCCCAAAGCCCTGCTCCTTGCCTGTGTTTTTCACCATTCCAGATCATCAACCCATTATTATATATAAATTAATCTTATCAAGTCTAGATCTACATTAATTAATATACATGCATTTATAAAACCCGGAATTCATTTAGAGGATCAAGTTGGTCGATGGGGCATGATTATAAACCAAACTTTTATGGTATTAGTCTAGTCATTAAGCATTGTTATATGATTTGCTGACTGTTTATTCGCCAGTCACTGACAGTGCGCCATCCGTACTCACAAGTTGAGATCTGGTGATTAATATTGGCAGTTTGTTAGCATAATTAATATTCGCACACACCCACCGATCGAGAGGCCTGCAAAGACTCAAATCAATTGTCGTGTAGAGCTAGGTTAGCTCACCCTGCTCGGTCTCTGGCAAGAAAACAAGTTGCGGATATTGAAGAATATTGTGTAATGTTTTTGTCTGCTTACCAGTTTGAATTAATGTCTACCTAATCTACTTAAATAATCTCAAACCTAATATTCTTATCGTTCTGCTGAAATCAGAAATTTGTTTGTGGTTTAAAACAGTACTACTGGAGAGGATCGAAAATTTTAAATTCAATAGATCGAGAAATTCACCTTCCACAGGTGAGCTGCAACCACCTCAAAGGATGAGCATGAAAAGCTGCCTCCTCTCTTACCCGAGACTTTCCTCTTCAAGCTTTCTATCATTGCACTGCTTAGATGAAAGGTCCTAAGAAGGTAACTATTTTGATTCATGCACCCCACATCAGAAAGACTTTGATCAGTAGCTGCTTGCATTATCAACTGGTACAGATGATCTATGGCTGCAGCCCTCGTCCTACTTGAGCTTGATTTTTCAGATAACTTTTTAGTCATATTTGGGGCTGGACAGTTGGTGACCACCGATAGTGTCGACCCTCTCTCATGCAGTGGTTTTTGCTGCTCAACTCTTCCTTTTCCTTCCATAATAGCAGAATTAGAAGCCCATGCATACAAGAAATCATGGGTGGCCGGTCCATCAAACAACGAGTGGCTCACACCGACACCAATTGAATAGCCACCACAACCAAACTTGGTAACCTACATCACATGACCAGTTCATGTTAAACAACTTACATTTTTTTTTTGTTTTGTGCGTAAGAATTAATTTGGGAACAAGCTATGTGTACCCTTGTTGTCCAGTGAGAAGGAAGCGTGTCCCAACGCTGCCCCTCATCCCCTTCATCATGAACAATTAAAAAACTGATTTTTTAAAATTTTTTTTTTTCTGTTTCTATTTTTTCTATTTCTGCATGAGTTATGGCTTGTTTTGGAAGCGTCTTACAAGGTAGAAAACATGAAAAAAAATATCGAAAATATATATTGCAGAAGAATTTCAATAGAGGCAAGCTAGCGGAAACCCTAGCTAATGAATAATTATAAGACTCGTGGCCCTGCACATATAATTTCGGTACTCATGCATATCTAAGAAAATCGAACTTTTTTGCAATGAACATGCTCGCCCAAAAGTCCTAATTTGTTGACCTACGTATGACAGCTTTAAAGAAACGTAAACTACACCGGAAACTTATAAAATCATAATCCAAGGGTTAGGAAAACTAAGGTGGGGAACTTTTTAGTCTGGAAATGATTATTGCATTTAATTAATGTAAATATATAAACTTGATCTATGGCTTCAAGAAGCACTCTCACCTGAGCAACAACCAGAGGCATCTGGGAGAAGTTTCCAAAAGAATGAGGCTTGTAAACCAATTTCTCAAAGAACTTATTGTACTGAGAGAGGTCTCCAAGCTCTGAGATTTTGATCTGGGTCACTGCCTCAACTAAAACTGCACCCTTATTGTTGCACCAGAGATCGAGCTTTCCATCATTTTGGTTCAGGCACAACCTACCTGCTGCCGGGTACCAAACCGACAAGGTATCCTCCAGGCCAGATTTCAAGCTGTTGAAAACAAAATCAAGTGACAAATCTTTGTAAGAAGGAGATGGTTTGTAAAAGGAAACCGTGTACATAAGGCTTGGACACTGCCTGTCCAAGTTTGAGAGGTTCAAAACTTTCTTGGGGTGCAAATATTTGGGACACACGGACACACTCTTTGTTATAGTAACTGTTTGATCCTTTTCAAGTTGGGTGCCCATGAATGTGTTTTTCTGCTCTAATATTTCTGGATTAATGCGAGATAGACACAGATGAAAGAAAGGGCTTTCTAAATATAAAGAGAAAAGCAGCTTAGATTCCTAGGAGCCAACCCTATGTCTCTCTTCGGATTTCTTTAAGTCACTACTGATATAAGAATGATTTCGTGATGTGCATCTTTTTATAAGAAAATGCTTTAAAGCATTTTTTTGCATGGGACTATTTTTTTTGTTTGAAAAGGATCCGGCCCGTGGGTCGGCGAATGTATTATCTGGCTCGCACTGGAGGGAGTGACCGATGACAATGACCTAGTACCTATCGATGGTGGATAAACTTGAGAGATCATGATCATCCAGTAGATGGACCCGGACATATATATGTTGTCGTAGACCCTAGCTAGCTAAGCTCGAGCTCCCAATATTCAATCAGCAAGTCAAGAATTCTAGTCAGGCTTTTGAAATTTGCCACTAGAGTACTTGGAATATATATGTCATCCCCGTGATGATGATGATGATGATATATAGGTACATTGTGATCGATCATGTGTTAAAACTTGGTTACACACAATAGGAAATAGTCCTTTAAATCAGGGAAAGCATGTGAGATTGTCACATCCAACAACTGGATATAATATTACATACTTGATATTGTTTTCCCTAGTAGTACTCATGTGGAGAGTAGCAGTGAATTAACAAAGAAAGCATCAACTCAAGCAAGTTTGTCCCAAATTCCAGATCAATATATAGCTATAAGCTGCTATATATGGTACAATTATTCGACAGAAAACTGAAAAGCCTAGCTAGCTTATATAAATAAATTAGGTTGAGCTGCTGATCAGAACGTTTCGAGAGCTAGCTGGCTCAAAACTGATTATATATTAATGTGGTAAATGCTGCTTAATTTGCCATTTCTTTCCAACTAATTAAAGTGGATAGGCAGAAGTAAGAGCTTTTGTTTGTTGGTTACAAATTAATTAGTAATTATTCAAGTCATGTTCGACAATTAATAAGTTTCTATATATGCACTCTATATATAACTTGAGCGCGCGAATAACCACAACGAGGTACAACAGACTAGAAAACTTGGTTTTTTATTCTCTCTTTGAGAGAGAAAAAAAGTAAAGCTATAGCGCGCGGTTGATCATTTGTGGCAAACAAAGAGATCAGGTGGGGTTGAAGCCCGATGGAAAGACAGGTTGGCATGCCTATATATATATATATATATAATCTCACTGAGAGAACGAGATCATGAGGGAGGGTTGGGGCCTGGGGGATCAGAGGATGGAAAATTAAGTTGCTGTTTGTATCAAAGCTAGCTAGCATATTATATGCGTGCATTTGAAGCCCAGACTTGTCTCTTCTTGTCTCTTACTTTCCCAGCATTTTGCCTTATTTCCAGGTGATCTCTCTCTTTTTCCTTCACCTTCATCTCTCATCCTTCTTTTTCACCTGGCCTCACATTCTTTTTTAGTACACCATACAAAATCAGTACTCTCTCCAAGGAATTTCTCTACGATATCTACTACTATTATATAGCTATTAATTATTTGTATCTCAAAAGGAATTTGTTCTTCTCCACCGCTTCTATAGTGTCCGCAGCTTTCTATACGACAAAAAGATAAGTGCTGCAAACATTTTATAAAGTCAATTTTAAAATAATTTATAAAAGTAAATTTTATTAGACACATTTTAAAANAAAAGAAATAGTAGATTTGATGCAGAGGTACGTACTATCAAGTTATAGGAGGTTATATTGAAGAAATCTTATTCATGTCAAGTTTCTAGCTTTAGCTTAAGCCTAAACTGGTGTCATTACTTACAGCCCATAACTGTCCCATCCGATCTAAGGACAGGGAACGATGCTCCAACTCCAGCTCAGATTATGATATTTTCTTCTTAGAACGTCAGCCTACCAATCACCAAGGACCTCACCGACACGCAACTAAGTGTCATTTGGTAATCCTTGGGTTTTTTTTATGGGCCGAATTAATTCTACCCGGCCTAACATTTCCCGTTTCTAACTTGGGCTTCAACTTTTAAGGCTTGACAAGAGACTTGTAATAGCCTTAAAACATCTCACACTCGTTTAAATAATAAAAGTATTTGATTCCATTTCATCTTATGTTATTATTATAATTTTTTTTTTAATTTTTATATAAAATATAAACAATTCAAATTTTTTCAAATTTTAAAATAATAATAATATTCTAAAAATATTTTATTTAACTTACTTATGTAGAATAAGACGCAGGCTTAAATAAGAACAAATATTTAAAAAAAGCCCCGAAAGATGGACTGATGCCGGCAAATGGAAATAGGTATAATGGCAACAGAAAGAATAACAATACCCAAATAGACTCCTGAGCCACTGGGATGGGATATCTTTCCTGATCAACTGCGTTTCAATTCCCAATTAGAATCAATGGCAATTGCCGTAAAACAATAAAGTTTCATAGGTTAGCATCGCATGATATACATAAAAAATAACTAACTTCCGATTCCGCAAAACAAATTACATCCCATTAAACTAAACAAGCAGAAACTGAACTAATTCCCACATTAAACAAACTAAACCTACCTCCCTTTTAAATTTTAATTGAGAAAGAGAGAGATGTTGATATAACCTTCCACTGTGCTAAAGTAGTATGAGTATACAAAATATAAATTGTAGGGATATTGCTCTTTAGGATGAATCCTCGAAATCAAATATAGCAACTACTGACCAACCTCGGTCAGGGTGGGATTTTGTGTCACCTTTTTCCTCACGTTGCAAAGACCTTCCATGCAGATGAACAGGCCCGCTACCATGTGTAGGAGAGGGGAACAGTACCAAAACTGGTGAAGAGTAGTGACTTTATACCAATGAATAATTGTTAAACATATCTATCTATCTGCCTAAAGGTTCTAACTGAACTTCCATTCTTCCAGACTGTTGTGACTCTTTTTCTGAGAGAGTCCC
>QEOT01006007.1:26043-39314 GCA_003123785.1 Pterocarya stenoptera
TGATATTTTCTTCTTAGAACGTCAGCCTACCAATCACCAAGGACCTCACCGACACGCAACTAAGTGTCATTTGGTAATCCTTGGGTTTTTTTTATGGGCCGAATTCATTCTACCCGGCCTAACATTTCCCGTTTCTAACTTGGGCTTCAACTTTTAAGGCTTGACAAGAGACTTGTAATAGCCTTAAAACATCTCACACTCGTTTAAATAATAAAAGTATTTGATTCCATTTCATCTTATGTTATTATTATAATTTTTTTTTTAATTTTTATACAAAATATAAACAATTCAAATTTTTTCAAATTTTAAAATAATAATAATATTCTAAAAATATTTTATTTAACTTACTTCTGTAGAATAAGACGCAGGCTTAAATAAGAACAAATATTTAAAAAAAGCCCCGAAAGATGGACTGATGCCGGCAAATGGAAATAGGTATATGGCAACAGAGAGAATAACAATACCCAAATAGACTCCTGAGCCACTGGGATGGGATATCTTTCCTGATCAACTGCGTTTCAATTCCCAATTAGAATCAATGGCAATTGCCGTAAAACAATAAAGTTTCATAGGTTAGCATCGCATGATATACATAAAAAATAACTAACTTCCGATTCCGCAAAACAAATTACATCCCATTAAACTAAACAAGCAGAAACTGAACTAATTCCCACATTAAACAAACTAAACCTACCTCCCTTTTAAATTTTAATTGAGAAAGAGAGAGATGTTGATATAACCTTCCACTGTGCTAAAGTAGTATGAGTATACAAAATATAAATTGTAGGGATATTGCTCTTTAGGATGAATCCTCGAAATCAAATATAGCAACTACTGACCAACCTCGGTCAGGGTGGGATTTTGTGTAACCTTTTTCCTCACGTTGCAAAGACCTTCCATGCAGATGAACAGGCCCGCTACCATGTGTAGGAGAGGGGAACAGTACCAAAACTGGTGAAGAGTAGTGACGTTATACCAATGAATAATTGTTAAACATATCTATCTATCTGCCTAAAGGTTCTAACTGAACTTCCATTCTTCCAGACTGTTGTGACTCTTTTTCTGAGAGAGTCCCGGTTGGGCTCAAAAGATCAAGAGAGTCATCTTCCTCGTGGTTACCCAGTACCCAATTGCTTCTTCCAAAAATTCTGTCTCTCCTTCGGCGTTTTTCACGGAATTCCAGATACATAACTATCAATGCACCCATCAAGAACCAAACCATTAGGGCCCAAATAAGTCCATGTACGTTTTCACCACCATATCTGTCGCCTAAATGCTTCATTCCAGTGAAGAGTGCTGCAATACCCGCCACAATGGCAGATCTGCCCACAATGACGTGAGCATACTCCCAAAGAACCCTTTTGGACGAAACCTCCTCCCCATTGGAAAGTTTTTTAGGCCTCATGAATGCATTGACTGGCTGTAAACAAGCCAAAATAATTGCGGTAATACCAAATTTTACATGTAATGAGGTGAAATAGAAACCCCGAAGCTCAGCCACAGCAAAAAGAAGGGCAAGTAGGACAATCGCCAAACCCGAGTACTGCAGGTAAACATGAATCTGGTACCATCCATCACCTTTAATATGTTTTAAGTATCTAGCTGCCAATATTCCACCAGGAAGCAATATGCCCCAAGCAAGAAACATCATGAACCCATGTACAGCCAATACTGGGCGTAAATCCTCTTCTGCCTCAGCAGAACCATGCATAAGCAGCACCCGAACAAGCCTGCTACTTTTAGCAGAATGCATGTTTCTCTCGCTTAGATGTTCATTCGTCCATCTGGCACCCATTGCCCAAATAACTTTCAGAGGAGTTGTCCGATCAATGATGTTATTACACTCCTGTCTTCCACTTTCACCACGATTACACGATGGTCTCAGTGGACGCGTAAACTCCAAAGTGATCATGCCGTTTTCTGATTTGCATCTCACATATGTTAAGTTCTCTCTTGTTGGATGCACGCTCAAAGCGTCCTTTCCATCAATCCAATAAGTGTCTACTCTCCCTACACCCCTATCGTCAACCCAACCCACATAAGCATAGCTATTTATCATTCCACTACCAAATCCTATTGCAAGATAGCCACTCTTTTTCTCACCACGAGCTGCAATAGATATTGAGTCCCCTGACAATGTCCAAAAGAATGTAACTTGCTGATCATCCAAAATAACACTGTTATTATACATATCCGACAGACCCCCATCAACCACCTGCACTCTCCAACCCATTTTCTGTTCAAACAATGACTGATAGTAAACTTGGTCGGGAGTATTCCTATCAGGCGCCCATTTCAATTCCATGGGACTAGCTTGAACCCCTTCAGCATCCGGCCCTCCTGCATAAATAGTCTCAGTCATATTCCTCAAAGTCGCGTTCCCACCAATTGGGTCTGAGGTAACGTAGAGAGCAACATCATGCCCTGCTTGTATTGAAAACTTCACTGGTACTCCTCTTTCCACTCTCAGTACCGGGGCCTCTTTCTTGTTAATGTAAAGAACTTTCAAGGGATTCGGGGGATTCGGGTAATGCAATGCTGGGCCAGTCGTAACAACAAGCGGAACATTGGCATCAGCAATTATAAGATCCTGATCCTCCTTGTCCTCTGCATCCAAAGGACCCAAACAATCATCCACATGTTCAGAAATATTAAGTATCAAATTCCCATAAACCTCGAGCGGTGGGCCCCCATGATTTTGGGGAAGATAGTAAGGCCTCAGAGCATCGGGCGGCCTTATCAACCCCAAGGCCCAAATGACCGTCATGTTCTCCATGGGATTCACCTGCAAATCATACTTCTTGTCGAATGGCTTCAACAGCCTCTGGTACCGAATAAACGATACTCCATCCTTCCTATGCCCATAAACTAACTTCGTGTTGTTCACCAGACCAACTGGGTCCGACCCTTCGTAAATCGTATCGGGACAAACCCCTTGCACCAAACCATCCTTGTTTGTCATACACTCACTGTACTTTGTGATGTAAAAGTCATCCACAAATGGCGATCCTTCCTCCTTGAACCCCGCCACGGCCACATCTGCGTGGAGCATGAATTGGGAAGTGGAATTCGGGTTTGCCCACCCGAAAGCCATGTAATTCATGATCCCAGTCGCCGCCTCCAACCCGATATCAATGGAATTCTCATCCACATCCAACGTCCACCGAACCCTATAGTTTTTGGACAGCACCTTACAATTCTCCAACATGGTGGGCTCAGTATGAACCGAGAGAGCCTTCTCGGCACCGTCATTCGATGGAGACGGAGCTAAATCAGCCGACCCAATTACCGAATCAGCGAGCACGGCGTGCCCAAATTCTGACGCAGTGGGGCGATCCCACACGGCGAGGACATGGATCTGATCCCAGGTCACGTTTTCCCTCAAATGCACAACGAAGCTTGCGTTCTTGTAGGTTTCGTTCAGGTTTTGGTCGGAGATCACGAACCCAGAGGTAAGATTATCTAAATCGGGCGCGACGGCACCCCACCAGTGAACGTCGGACCCAGGTAGCATGTCGAACTGGGAAACCCGGAAAGAGCAACCGTCGATTATGGTGAAGACGCCCCGAAGTTGGTGCTGGGACATTGTGAATTCGGATCGGAGGTGGGCAAGTGGGTTAGTTTTGGGGCAATCAGGAAGCCGATCCGCATGGCAAATGAGGAGGAGGAGGAGGATGAGGAGAAGGCTCAGGAGAAACCCAAGGCAGACGGGTTTTAGAGGCATGAGGAGGGAAGGAGAGTGAGAGATCCGGATCTGGTCCGATCGTAAGACCGTGCGTTTGGGTCCGAAGTCGTGGCTAGGTTTAGGTTATGCGTGAGAAAAATTGACCAAGTTTGAAAGATAGAAGGAACGATAAGATTACCTGGAGCAAAATTGATCGGAGAGAAGTGCGGTCGCCGTCGAGGAAAGAAAGAGAGTGCGGAGAATCAGGGTGAGGCAAAGGAGGAGAGAAGGATATAAATTAGTTATGGGGAAGTAGTTCTCACCACGTTCTGCTCTGGATTGCTTGCGGCTGGCACTTCAGTAAATTCATTTGGAGGGAGAGGAGACGCCGAGGAAGTTGCCCAAAGATTGCCTTTATTCATTTTTAATAATTATATTTTCCCCTCCTTGGGAGTAAGAACAAACAGTTGGCCTGCAAAGCTGTTGCGTAACCAAGTCCTAGATTAAACGACCATAGATCAAAACTAGTTATTGTATTTATAAAAGAAAAATATATATGTCGTTTTCTGTAGCTATTGGTTGAAGTTCACGATTTATTACCTTAAAGGATATATACATTATAAGGATATATATACCATTTACTTTAAATATATATATATATATACCATTATTTATTAGTGATTTTCACGGATCAACAATTTGTAGCAATTTCCAGTCTGAACGTGATCAAAGAAAGCGTCTTGTAAATCTCCTCCCAACCGTGCTTGGGATTGACGGAAAGGTGACATGAAAATTGAAATGAAATGAAAAGTGCGATTTATAAGACATTAGTTGGCGACCGCGATAGAAATTAGTATATAATCAACGATGCAGGACTGTCAAGAGGAATAAAAAAGGTCATAAATTCTAGACCATATATGATCCCAATGATTCCTCAATACGACACCTCATAACCAATATACTCCGTTAAGTTTGAAAATGTAAACAATATTTCAGAGTATTTATAAATAATAGTTATTATTTATTAATAATAGTAAAATAGTCTAAGATTAGGTTTATATAATGTGTTGAGATAAAAACTGAAAATAAATAAAAAATTATTAAAAAATTATTTTTTTAATATTATTATTGTTTTAAAATTTTAAAAATATTAATTTTTATTATATTTTATGTAAAAATTTGTGAAAATTATAATACTAAAATGAGATCGATCGATAGTATTTCTCAATTCAAACTGAGTCAAAAAAGATAGGAGAACACAATCTTATCGCCCATTGTTTCCGTGAAGATCCATTGTTAATTTGTAACGAACGTCCAAGAAGGGGGGCTTCATGATAAAGATCTGGCATATGAGAAGCACCTGCGAGATTGGAAACGCCAAAGGTCCATTGGTCTTGGTTTTTAAAATTTGTCATGATGCGGCAGCTTCCCTCGATAACCGAGGCAACAGGTCGAGATCTCTTAATTGTGGTAGCAATTAGCATCAGGTAGCGAGTCTTTTTAACTACGAAAGTGATTAATTGATTCCGCCAACCTCTCAGAAGCAAAGCACATTTCACCACTAGCTTCTGGTAGCATCAGGTGGCGAATCTTTCACAACGCTAGCAGCAATGGAGTGAACCAGGGAATCCAAGTGACAACTTTTCTTCAAGCAATTTCGCCATGCCCACTGCACATCAAACAAAATGCTTCCGCTTCATTGGAAAGAAGGAAGCCTGGGAAGACAGAGAGAAGCTACTGCAAGCTTCCCCCCGCAATGTTCTTAACCAAGAACCAACCACTATTCAGTCTATCCATTGATCAAGCTCAAAGAAAACTAATTCCTTCAACACGATCAAGATAACCTTGCCTTAAAGAAGAATTATGATAGGAGTATGATTAATTGCAATGCAACCCGAGCTTCCCAACCCATAATTAGCATTCATCTGGATAACTACTCTATAAAATGTAATAAACATCAGTTAATATAAAAGGGCTTCCATCTGCAAGACATAATTAGCATATAAATTACAACACTGTAAGTTGTAAGGCAGAAGCCAAAACCGAGGGAAAGTATCTCAACATTCTCAAAATTTCTCATAACTTCATTCTCAACATCACTCAAACATAAGATACTTTCCAATTTCAAATTTCCAACATTTTTATCTAATCATTACTCAAACACAAAAATCAATACAAACTTTTACAAATTTCAAAACAAAAATTATATTCAAACAATTTTTTATCTTTATCCATTCACTTCACAAACTCCAATATAACATTTTCACTCAAACCATTTTACTACTATTCACAAAATTCTAAAATACTCTTAGCATCCAAACATATCCTGAATCTTAGGAGCCACAGGTACTCTGCTGCCTCGAAATAGAGAGGACAAATGATGTTTGCTGTAAGAATAAGGTGTATTCCTACATCATAGAAACACCAGAAATTAAAGATTCTCCGCAAAATAGTAGAGATTGCAGAATAACAGCCTGGCTTATGTCAATGAAAGAAACAAAAACAGAAACACACACCAAATGATTTGCAATGATAGAAACATAAGACGGTGAGGATATCACAAATTCACAATTGCATACCTTGAGAATAAATTGATAAATGAACCGCCCGGTTGATGAAAATTTAGTTTTGGTCCTTTCGGAATAAGATTAAAAAGAGCATCCGTGCACACACACATTATGAGGATGATTTTGAGAACAGCAGCCACGTCTCCGGTAGCATATATTGTCCTACTTTCCCTCTTTGCACACCTCCAATTCCCAGGCTTTCTCCAACTTTCAGAAAGGACCAAAAAAGCTTTCTCGCTGTGCTCGCACTGACACACATATACATACACACACAGAGAACACAGAGTTAGCTGTCTTCTACAAGCAGGGTAAATTCCAAAAACAAACCTTCACTACCTTCACAATTAATTGATTGACAATATTCATGTTTGTGTCATGAACTAAACAAAAGAAAACAATAACAGTATAGAGGTAACCAGTGGATGTTGTCAAAGAGAAAAAATAAAAAAATAAACTCCGCAGAAGCATAGAAACATCTTAAATTTTTATTCAAAGACTAACTGCAACATGTACACGCAAATCAGGCTACAAACCAGTTAAGGTTTCAGCTACAAAGCCAGCACAGAAAATAAGTTACGACTAAATCAACAACTTTTTTTTCCAGTTTACAAAGAGAACTGAAAGTCTCACACTTAAGTAGTCTACAAATATTCTTCAATATTTTCCCAATTATTTCCTTTCAATTGGTACTCTGTCCATTCTCGACACCAAGACCATATAAGACACCAGCGTATTTCTCTGTTGAGCCATTGAAGAAGGTGTCCCTCAACTTTCTAAAGGTACAAGCCGTCAGCAAACTATCAGAACCCGCTTGATGACACACACCAACTCTCTCCACATCCAACAACTCCGCAAGCTTGTTCAACCCACCGTGAAGGCTATTGCAAAACTTCATCAGATGCTTGATATCATACACCATCGGAAAATACATGTTGATCAGATCAAAGAATCCCGCTTGTGTATCAGGCAAACTCCGGCAGGTCAACAATTTAAGTAAGTACCCAAAATCATACCCGCTATGAAAGGTAACCCAATGCACGCCATCGTTCAACACAATCCCCGACGACATCAAAAGCTCACCGAACCGATTCACATCAATGCCCTTCTCATTATTCTTCTTGAAATCAATCCCGGACTGGTGCAACAACTCAATGGAATCACTTGCGAAAATATCCTCGCTTATATTGAACTCGCGGAAGTTGAATTGCCAGACGCAAAACATATCAGTGCCGCAAGTGGGAAGATTCCCATGCTCGTCGGAGAAAGTGAGACCCAATTGGATTAATTTCAACATATCAACATTGTCTTTCAGTGTTTGGTAGTTATAGTCATTGATGTTCTTGAAAGTACCCACGGGCCGAAGAACCACGCCTGGGAACTCGGTATCCATGGCAATATAATTATAATTGTCAACAACTTCGCGGATCAAAGCAAATTCTTCCTCCAGATTATCATTCCATACGTCACGGATTTGAATCGAATCGCCTTTCGGTAAAATCGACATTTCCAATACTTGAATTCAGGCAACAGAAGGAGGAATACAATCAAACCCAGATCTGAAAACAGGCTTAACGGTTCTGTGTAACTGTAACTTAAGTTCTCGCAAAAAGGACAACGTATTCTGCTTCGAGTAGATCTGGAACAGACAGAAGATGAAATAACAGAAACGAAAACAATCGACGAATCATTCAGAATCCTCTCCAAAAACGTGAACCGAACTAGGTTACTGCGAATTAGAGTCCATACGACCGCGTTTTGATCGTTCGACTAGATCTGAGGCAAACCCAATTAAAAACATAACGTAAATTAACCAAGAAAAAAGGGTATCGATATATAACCTAATAAGAACCCTACAAAGCAAATAGATTCAATTAAAAATAAAAACTTGTGAGCGCACAAGATATCTGACCTTGGATTGGTGAAACGAGGTTTGTGATTATACAGATCTCGAACTTGGAATCAGTGATTTACGCTTCGTCGAAGCGAACTCTCTAGGTCAACGAACCAGAGAGAGAGAGAAAGGAACGTGGTTCTGAGACCTTTACTTGAGGATGGGGGGGTTCTTAACGAGTGAAAGGACGGGGCGAAAAGAGGAAAGTGATGTTGCCAAAGAGCGGGTCCAACGATGTCGTTTTTCTACCAATTAGGAGTTTCCATATCTTTTCGAAGTTTTTAGAATTTTTTTATTATATTTTAAAACAAATAATTAATATTTAACGTTCTTTATTACTTTTAACATTTTATCAATAAGTTGTCTTCTAATTTTTTAAGTTATTAGTTGAAGGGTTATTATATTTTCAAATCAAATGTTTATAGAATATACATTATTTAAATAATAAGATTTAATGTGTAAATTTTAAATTTTAAAATCTATATTCTAAATCAAATTATGTTCTTATCAATTTAATTATAAAATTTTTCTTAATTGAATGTTGATACAATGGGATGTGAGCCTATTAATTTACTAGTAATTTAAAATTTTCTTATTCGAAGACATTTGAGCAGATTAATTTACTGGTAATTTAAATTTTAAATTCTAAAAAAACGATTGTTTAATTATAATGGTGATTGATTAAAAATATATATATAACGCACGTAATGGGCTGCACTAATTTCTTCAATCTGTGACAGGTCAGAGCTCCATTCGGCATCACCAGAAGCCCATGCAAATATTTATAAATCAAAATAAGAAAATTGGACTTCTTTGACCATACCGCCATCACATTCATTCAGTTTGGTACTTTTGGGTCTAATTTTATGTTATGTTATCTTATTTAATAATTATAATTTTTTTATTTTTTTATATAAAATATAATAAATAATTCAATTTTTATAAATTATAATAATAATATTTTAATAATATTTTATTTAACTTTTAATATTTATTTTATATCAACTCGATATTCAAACATCACCTTAATATTACTTCATTAATATATATATTTAACATGTTATGTTACAAATATGATACCGTGCATGAGAGTTTCTTCAATCAATTATTCGGACTAGCTACTTCCACAGGTCCTCGACGCCATTTGTTTTTTAAACATTTTATATAGTACAAATTACTTTGAAAATTTAAGGTCAAGAAACAAGAAGATAATTTTCAAAGTAACCTTACGATAATCGAAGGGAACAAACAATATAAACACATATGTGATATCTGGAGAATTAAGGCTTTGTTTATTTTCAAGACTAAAATTCAAAATTTTAAAAACAAAATCTCACATTTCATTATTACAATTTTTTTAAATTTTCATATAAAATAAAATAAACAATTCAACTTTTTCAAATTTTAAAATAAATATAACATTAAAAAATATATTTTAATAATATTTTATTCAACTTTTTAACTTTAATATCACCTCATCTTTAAAAACAAATATGACCTAAGTCGTGCCCAAAGGTTTGGCTTTCCAGCTGCATGTTCAAAAGCTATCGAAAATTGGAGCACAGACTGCAAAAGAAGAGTCCCCACTCCCCACTCCCCACGCCTCCACTATTTTCACATGTCGTGCAACATCAGGCAGACACCTTATAACAAATTGTTTTGTTTTATAATTATTATGGCAAGGAACAGACAGGAAATGCTTTCATAGCTCAGTTGGTTAGAGCACCCGTTTAGTAAGCGGGAGGTCTTGAGTTCGACTCTCAATGAAAGCAGGCTCGGCTTTTATTTAGTTTTCACTCTCTCTCGTGATTCTGGAAGTGACGGAAAGTCCAAGTTGTAAACTGGAAAATCCAGCCAATTGGATGCTAGACTCTGATTTCTCCCACAATTTTGGCCACGTGTCTCGCTAGCACTCGTCCACATCCCTAGGGCACACCGCAATCCCCCCCCCCCCCCCCCCTTNATCTTCCACCACAAAACACTGTCGTCAATGTACGGACGTCCGATAACATTCAGATCTTATATTCAGGTACTTGTTTCCCTCGCTCTTTACTACTCCGTTTGTTTTCCATGAAAAGGAAGGAAAATTAATGTAAAAAAGAATAAATAATAAAAGAATAAAATCACACGTTCTCTTGCCTTATATTATATATATAACAGTAGATGTTCCTTTGATTTGTTTGGTCGTAGAAATGTAGATTGCTATAGCACGTATGGTTTTCCTTTCGAAAAGAAATGAAGGTTTTCCAAAGGCTACGCGTGGTTCCTTGAATTATAGTGGGGGAGGAAAAGAATAGATTTAGTATAGAACAAAGAATCGAGCTAAAGTATAAGTAAGAGCAGTCCCACACAACCTCCGCACCACATTTTTTTAGATTTTTTAATTTTTTAATTTTTTTTTTTAGTTTATTCTTTTTAAATTAATTCATTTCTTATATTTATTATTCATATATTAAATATTTGATGAAAGAAAAAAAAAATTAAAAATATTGTGATGTGTGGAGGTTGTGTGAATATTAAAAAGTTGTGTAGATTTTTTCATTAGTAAGTGACAAGTTTCACTCTTGAACTGAACTTAATTTTTCGTCCTACATAATCAATTAGCTGGTTGGCTTACAACAAACGATAATTGATCTCAACTCTGTTTTTGAACTTTCTGTTGTGTCCGTGGCTCTATGTATGGGCTAACACCCTTAAATTGTCATGTAGCTGCTCGCTGTAGTGTCACTGATGTGGTATGCTTTGATATTTTGGTGGCTATCAGTTTGTGGCTAGTGAAAAGATAGATGCTGAGGCCAAATAGCAGCTGAAAAAGGTGCCAAAGTCTCAGTTTACCTGCAAATAATTCTCAAGAAAAACATGGATCAGATACGACACACCATTATAAAACATGAAGCGTTATTCAAGGAACAGGTATGGAGTTTTTCCCGTGCACTATATAATAGAATGGGTGTAAATGAGTTGCATTTACGTATTGAGTGCAAAAAAAAAAGTGATTTCAGTGGCAAGTTTCGTTGTCAAATAGAAAAAGTGAACAGCGGTTACAATGAGTGAGGTTGTGGAGTGTGTTTGTGTCTGCAAAAATCTCTTATATTTGAAAGATAAGGAGAAAACCCATTATATTTACTACAAACGAATGAAAAAACAAGTTAAATGTCCCTAGTGGTAAGTTCCTCATAGACAACTAGTTGGACGGACATGAACTGCATGAGCTATCTTTTTCTGGTAAATGGCTCTTCCCTGGCTTCTTATGGATCCTTGAATGCATTGTTACATACCAGTGCTGTAGTAAGTGATAGTGGTAGCTTTGTTGTTATTACCTCCATTACAGTCATCTCTTTCAACAGCATAGCTCCTCATTGTGTTTTGCTTTTGTTTAAACAAATTGCGATATTGCAATCATTTTTGTTTTCAGATTTCAATTTACTGTCCATATGTGCTAAATCATCAAATCATGACCATTGCAGGTTCAGGCTCTGCACAAGCTGTACGGTATCCAAAAATCAGTCATGCAAGACATAATAGGAATTCACTCTCAGGCCCAAATTCTGGCTTGTAATCCTAAAAGTTTTGTACTTGCAGATGAGAAATATATTGGTTCTGTTTTGGTGGGGAAACATCTGAGGCCAGCATATGCCAGTGGTCAAGCTTATAAGGATGAGTCACTTGACCTTACCTTGCGTCCTTTCTCCGTGGTTGATTATAAAGGATGTGATTCATTATGGACTGATACGAGAGGGGTGGAAACTCTCCAAACTGCTCAAAGAAAAACAATCAGAAATTTTGATCTCGAGAGATTACCAGAGGAGTATCTGAATGAATCTGAGAATCAGATTGAACCAAACAGTTCCAAAATGTCTGATAAAAACTTAATTTTGTTGAAAACAGCCACAAATGCCATTAGAGATGCATCAACCGGAGCCGATTTATCTGTTGTTCAGGTGGACTCTCCAAGTTTGCAGCATATATTTCCAGAAACAAACTTAAGAATGCTTTCAGTAAATGGTCAAAAGATCATACCAAACGGTGATGGAGTCACAGAAGGCAAAGCTTTTACAACTGATATCAAGAAAATTGCTAGTTTTTTTAGCCCAAATAACTCCAGTGAAAATAAAACATCACTAGATTTTCCAAGAAAGTGCTTGCCTGCAGTTGGCAAGTCCGATACATACCAGGATTCAAGACACATTGGAAAGCAAACGTTGTTTCACGAGGTTATCTCTTCATCTTGCATATCATTCTTTCTCATATCAAATTTCTTTGAGTTATGCTGCATTGATCATGTTGCGATAATTACATCATTCAGGGACAGAATCTATTTGAAGTCCAAAGAATTCAATACTGGAAAATCTATTTTTAAGCTATGTTTTGATACATACTTGAATCATAGTTTGGCTTCTCTGCTGTTGACTTTACCTTTCGTGGTTTTATGGATGTTCAAAGCGTTTGCCTAACAATGTATCGCACAGGCATGCAATGCAGAGGTGATATTCAATCATGTAGCTTGATCGATCTTAAGCTAATTCTTCTTAGGAAACTTATGACACTTGTAGGTTTGCTTGCCTGCATTTCATTGGATGCGAGAACTTTTCTACATATTTCAATGGAGAAATTTAATGTTTGTGTAGTCCATATGAAATCATGGCATTAGCATCTTCATTTTTGTTTTATAAAGAAAGGGGCATTTTTTGGTGCATCCCGAATTTAGTTACCTGAAGCCAACCCATTGCTGACTCTTGTTCTTCAGGGTAGAAGGGGATTGCATATTTCTGGCTCAGCTGACTGGTAGTAGTCATGTTCCATGCCTGTAGCCTGTTCCTTCGGATGTGTCACGTTGGCAGGATGATGTTTTGTCGGATTTAATTTTCTCTCTGTGCCTGAGCTAATTTGTTGAATAAGGTTAATTATCAAATTTATGACGGGGGAGTAAAATGTCATCAAAATGAGTCTTTTTCTAGCGGGTGTTTTGGAGTTGGTGCCTCAGTCCGTCTGGCAGCAAGGACATGTTTCTTTATTGTTCGCTCCAACTCAAAGGCGTTCTGCTTGTTCGGATCACAACTAGCTTGCATGCTCAAAAATGCTGAAATGTTTTTTCAGCTACCATTTTTGTAGTTAAAGTAGCTTGAATATTCACGTTTTTTTTTTTTTT
>QEOT01006007.1:43880-56007 GCA_003123785.1 Pterocarya stenoptera
ATCCTCTGCGCGAGCCCATTACGCTGGACATACAAGAATCAGAACCTTTCGTCAGTTCAAACCAACCCATTTCAGTGGGTGCAATTTTATTGCTCCTATTGGTCGCAGAAAATGGAGGACATGAATCAGTTTCCTGAATGTCAAATACCAAACATCTCTGTTTTGGATTTTTTCCGCATATTTGAATTTGTTTTGGAACAAAATAGGCAAAGATTTACGAAATGAAAAACAAAAAATAGATAGGAGGACTTGGAACGGTTGGAAGGGAATTTGGTGGGAGATCCGCTGTGTCGATTTTATCTCATCTTTTACAATTTGACTCAAATGAGTCTTAGAAAATTCTGAGATGCATATGAGTTTGCTGAAGAGATGGAGACGATGGAGACCGAAACCGAGTTTAGTTTTAGTTTTTTTTTTTTTTATAAAAGTGACGTGGCACACGTCACACGATTTCGCAACAGGCACTCAATCTGGGTACCTGTAATAGAATTTTTTTTAAATATAAAATTTGTAGACTATATTCTAGTTAGATAATAGATATTTTATTATTCAATATTCACCGAAACAACATGTCAACATCTTGATAAAAGCTGAATTTATGCTTTATAATAATTAGATTTTTTTTTTTTTAACCTTAAAAAGAGAATCGATCGGATCCAAACTTACGGAATAAAAGGCTACAAGGTCTGTTTAGAGATGGAATTATTTTCATATTTTATTATTATTTATAAATTATTTATTATTATTTTTACTCAAATAATCTGAAATATTTTATTTTTGACCAAAAAAAAAAAAAAGAGAAGTGAAAAGAGAAAAGCTATAGAAATCTAATAATTAGAAGAAACTCCGACACCATTCCACAGCCTTCCTCTTGCCTCTTCCCCAAGTTTTCAAAACCCCTTGCCTATCTCTCTCTCTCTCAAAACATCTAAAAATTTTGCAGTTGGTCGCCATTGTTCATCTCCGACATGGAAAGCCGAAGAGCTTCGAGGCTCGCCTATTCTCTTTTAGCGGCCGCCTCTAAACCCGCAAGACTCCCACCCTCTCTGCCTCGTGCTTACGCTCTCTCTGCTTCCACTTGTAGTTTTTGGTGCAATCCCGCCACTGCTTTGTCTCTCCCTTCAATTTTCCGCCGATTATCGGGTGGCAATGTCTCTTCGGCTAAGTTTCTGGGCGACACTCTCATGCGGCGCCACCAGTTCCACTCTTCCACTCCCTCGTCCTACTCGGCCACCAGCTCGTCTCAGGTTCGAAGATGATAAACAAAAAAATACTTGTAAAAACACACGCTTTAATACAATTCATACATTAAGAATGAGGCTTTTTAACGGGGCACTTGAATTGAAATTATAAAACACAGTTATGAGAATTTTTTTTCCTCTGAACTTTTGTGGCATATCTATTGGCTTATTGAGATTTGTTTTTTGGTCGTGTCAAGTTTGTTAATTTATACATTATTATTAATTCTGGCAATTGAAGAAATTTTATCAATTCTTTGTTGTTGTCACTTTATGTTCTTCTTGTCCAGTACAGGTTGACGTCGTAGCATGGCTTGCTACCAATGAAAGACTTTTCCTTTTTTTAATGTATCTTTTGGTTTTTTATCAGGCTAATCAGTCAGAGTTCACTGAGATGGCATGGGAGGGAATTATTGGTGCTGTTGATGCAGCACGGCTTAACAAACAACAGGTGGTGGAATCGGAGCATTTGATGAAAGCTCTCCTGGAGCAAAAGGATGGCCTAGCCAGGAGAATATTCACAAAGGCAGGACTTGACAACACGTCAGTTCTGCAGGCTACAGATGATTTTATATCTAAACAACCAAAAGTAGGCACCTTCATTATTTGTATTATTTGTTTGTGCAGATTTGATTTTGTTTGGAAATGTGGCACATTTGTCTTTGCGGCAGGTGATAGGTGACACTAGCGGCCCTATAATTGGTGCACATCTCAGTAACCTCCTGGATGAAGCCCAAAAGCATAAGAAAGAAATGAGAGATGATTTTGTGTCAGTAGAGCATCTTGTATTGGCATTCCATTCAGACAAGAGGTTTGGGAAGCAATTATTTATCAATCTCCAGCTCAGTGAAAATGATTTGAAGGATGCCATTAGTGCTGTTCGCGGAAGTCAGAGAGTAACAGATCAAAGTAAAATTAATATCTTGTTGCTTTTTTTTTTCACTATCTCATGACAAAAATAGTGTGGCGATTGCATGGTAAACTAACAAGTTATGAATTAAAAAAATCTTGGAAGCCGTAAAGAGTAGTCTTAAAACTAAATTTATTACTATATCATGTAACCTAGAGGAAAAGAAATTGCAATGATTTGAGAAATACATAGGGTGTTGTGAGTAGTAAGACTGACGCAGTGAGGCTTTTAGGATGTGAAAGGTGCCACCTCAAGTTAACATTTACTAACATTGGAATACTTTTGTTAGTTGTTGTCTTTATCTCATTCCTTTTTGTTGTTTTATGTAGATCCTGAAGGGAAATATCAAGCATTGGAGAAATATGGAAATGACTTGACTGAACTTGCTCGGCGAGGCAAACTTGATCCTGTTATAGGTCGAGATGATGAAATTCGGCGCTGTATCCAGATATTATGTAGGAGAACAAAAAACAATCCTGTTATTATTGGTGAACCTGGTGTGGGGAAGACTGCAATTGCTGAAGGGTATGCTTTGGGAACCATTTTGTGTGTTTCACTTATGGAGACTCTACATGATCATAGTTCTTGTGCGAGTGCATGAAAATTGTGTCTTTCGTGATGATCTAAATTTAAGTAAATTTTTACTTATTCTTTTGAATTAATTTTTTTAGTTGGTCCAAAATTTCTTATGTATGACTGATGCCAGGAAAACTCATTTGTGACCTTTTATTTATGGCTTCACAGGAAATACATGTCGAGTCCCCTGTTACCTTCTTTTTGGTGATTTTGTGTTCTTGTTGCAAGCACAAACTTCAGAAATGACTCTCAAGTTGATGACATATTCATCTACTAACTAGTTTTCTGTATGACCAGCTTTTTTCATCAGAATCAAATATGTAGGGTATGAGAATTTGACTTAGTCTATATCGGGAGACCAAATATGTAGGTTATGATAATTTGACTTTTGAAGTCTTTGTGGGGGGAATTTTGTTCTAATCGTAGCAGGAAAATGAGGGAAATGTAAAGCATTGTATACATGAAATCCATACATAAATATCTGCTTTTCCAAGGATTGAGTACTTGAAAAGCAATATGTTTGACGCAAAATAGCTTATATTATTTATGCGTTACTGATAACAATTTTTGGCTTTGGTTTTATCCAACTTTTTGCTCGATAAATAAGATACATGAATGTCATTCTTTAATTATAAAGAGATATCCATATTTCTTGTAATGAATCAACACTGGTTGGGTTGCACCTTTGAATTGGCGTTCACATATTCACTATTTTCTCCTCATAAACGTGGGGTTTCTCTTGACAGCTGGGTTATGGAAACATGTTATGAATGTCTTGCATATCTCTTTGTTATCGTTTTGCAGTAATAATTCTAATCTCAATTTTCAGATTGGCTCAACGGATTGTGAGAGGGGATGTTCCAGAACCACTATTGAACCGGAAGGTAGTAAAGTTCTTTTGTTTTAATCCTTATTTGTTTTGACATCTTACATATGAAAAAACACATTTATTTTTTATTAAGTATGATCCTCTCTTTTTGTTGGGATTTTAACATAGTTCTAAGGCATCTCTCTCTTCCACATATATATTTACACACACACACACACACATGTATAAGATCACTCTGCTTTGTTGATGGATACAATAGCTGCCCAACTATCTTTTCTCAAGTGACTGTTAGTTGATTGGAAAGTTGGTTTTTATCTTTTGGGTTCATTCATTATCATAGATTTTCCAAGATCTAAGATAGTGAGATTTTATCAAAACTAATAACTAAAAGTGTAACAACATTCAACCCTTAGGGTTTGGCTCAAGTGGTAAAGGCCTTGGACTTGGGGGTATGCTCCCCCCAGGTCTAAGGTTCAAATCCCCTTGGGTGCAAATAATCGCTAGGGGCCATCGGATTAGGGGATTTTCTCATTGAATTACCCAAGGTGCGCTTGCTGGAAACTCTTTGTCAAGGGCCTGTGTACCCCCGAGATTAGTCAGGACTCTGTTCCTGGACACACAATGCCAATAAAAAAAAAAAAAAAGTGTTTACCAACATTCAATGAGATTAGGATTTGTTTTTCCATCGGAATGTATATCTGCCACCAGACTTTCCTTGGGTATGTTGGACTTTCCTCAAATATTTAACCAAACGTTTGAATGCAACAGGAATACATATACAATATCTTTTATGAGATTTTAGATCCAATTATGCATGGAACAGATTCAAATTAAGCTTTCTGTGTGTGATTGGATATAACTTTGGATGTTGCTAGATCCCGTATGATTACCGGCATTGTTTACTGTACTTGAAGTTTTAATTGCTTTGTTTCTTTTGCTGTGGTCAAATTTGGATTAAATTATGTGTCTTCATGTCCTGTAGTTAATCTCCCTAGATATGGGTTCATTGGTTGCTGGTGCCAAGTTTCGTGGAGACTTTGAGGAAAGGTTGAAAGCTATTTTGAAGGAGGTCACTGCTTCAAATGGGCAGATTGTTTTATTCATTGATGAGATCCATACTGTTGTTGGTGCAGGTTTGTGCCCTTATTATATATATTTTCGTTTTGGGACTTGGAATCTTGTCATATAGAATCTTGTATATGAGCTGCCTTTGTTTTGCTCTGTTTTTTCAATTTATAGTGTATGGTTCACGCCCTAAAGCACGAGTGATTTACAATATAAAATCCCTCGTGATAAAATTGTCATTTATATATCCATGTGTATCTCTTCCCATGTGCATGGATCTATACATGTTAGTATGGCATATAGGCTCAAGTTTACAGTATAATGCATCATGCATCCGCCCATCATATGTATATGGTAGCCTTGTTGATGATTTGTGTGTAGGTGCTACAAGTGGTGCAATGGATGCTGGGAACTTGTTGAAACCAATGCTTGGGCGAGGTGAGCTTCGATGTATTGGAGCAACTACATTGACTGAGTACCGAAAATACATTGAGAAGGATCCCGCACTTGAGCGTAGATTTCAACAAGTCTTCTGTGATCAACCATCTGTTGAAGACACAATATCCATCCTACGTGGGTTGCGTGAGCGTTATGAGCTGCACCATGGTGTTAAAATATCAGACAGTGCCCTTGTTGCAGCAGCAGTTCTTGCTGATCGATACATCACAGACCGTTTTTTGCCTGACAAAGGTAAATAGTAACTTAACTGCATCGACTTTAATGTCAGTTGGCAAAATAGTTTACATTTATCATTTTTTAAATCTATTCACATACCAATTAAATGATTCATTCTCATTTAGAGTTCAAAACTGTCATACTGAGATAGATCATATCACAAATATCATTGTNTTTTTTTTTTTTTTTTTCTATTTAGTGAGAAGAGAAGAAATCTTTTATGGTTTTATTAGTAATCCCTGCTGCAACAGAGATTGTAACAGTGCCCTTTATGAGTGGATTTGAAAAGGCATTGACATTTTCATGGCAAGTGACGTGTTTGCTTTATTACTAAGCTCCAAAAAAAAAAAAAGTGTGACAGTCTAACAAAGGAGCAAATTCCTATTTTTTGCTTTGCATCATAATATTCTTCGTTCTTGGTATTCGACTGGGAGAGATATAATCATGTTTAAATGCTTGTTCCTCCATATATATTTACACAGCCACACACACGAGCGCGCACACACACACACACACACAATATATATATCATTAAGTTTTCCATGGCCACTATTCGTGTTGAACATTTTAGTTTTGATTTTTTCTTTCAGCCATTGATCTTGTTGATGAGGCTGCTGCAAAGCTGAAAATGGAAATCACTTCTAAGCCTACAGAGCTGGATGAGATAGACAGAGCTGTTATCAAGTTGGAGATGGAGAAGCTCTCATTGAAAAATGACACCGATAAAGCATCTAAAGAAAGGTTAAGCAAGCTAGAAAATGATTTGGCTTTGCTTAAACAAAAACAGAAAGAATTAACTGAACTGTGGGAACATGAAAAGGTTCTCATGACACGAATAAGATCAATTAAAGAAGAGGTACTTATGCACTTGGTACAGAATTCTTTGATGATAACACCTTCATATCCCCCCGTTTAAATTCTCTTTTAAAATGTCTGCAGATTGATAGAGTTAACCAAGAGGTGGAATCTGCTGAGCGCGAATATGACCTAAATCGCGCAGCTGAACTCAAGTATGGAACTCTAATGACCCTTCAACGCCAATTAGAAGAGGCAGAGAAGAACCTTGCTGAATTCCGGAAGTCTGGACATTCTTTGCTTCGAGAAGAGGTCACTGATCTTGATATTGCTGAGATTGTTAGCAAATGGACCGGTATACCAGTATCAAATCTTCAACAATCAGAGAGAGACAAGCTAGTCAAGCTGGAAGAGGTTCTTCACAAGAGGGTGGTTGGTCAAGACATGGCAGTTAAAGCAGTTGCAGATGCCATCCGCCGCTCGAGGGCAGGACTGTCTGACCCAAATAGACCCATAGCAAGTTTCATGTTCATGGGCCCTACTGGTGTGGGGAAAACAGAGCTTGCAAAAGCCTTAGCCGGTTATCTCTTTAACACAGAAAATGCTCTTGTCAGAATTGATATGAGTGAGTACATGGAGAAGCATGCAGTTTCACGACTCGTTGGGGCTCCACCTGGTTATGTTGGTTATGAAGAAGGTGGGCAGCTAACTGAAGTGGTTCGTCGAAGGCCATATTCTGTAGTCCTCTTCGATGAAATAGAGAAAGCACATCACGATGTCTTCAACATTTTGTTACAATTGTTGGATGATGGAAGAATAACCGATTCTCAAGGAAGGACAGTTAGTTTCACGAATTCTGTTGTGATAATGACTTCGAACATTGGTTCCAATTATATACTTGAGACTCTCAGCACAAAGGATAGCAAGGAAGCAGTTTATGAGATAATGAAAAAACAAGTTATTGAGTTGGCTAGACAGACCTTTCGCCCAGAATTTTTGAATCGAATTGACGAGTATATTGTGTTCCAGCCTCTGGACTCCTGTGAAATAAATAAGATTGTCGAGATACAGGTGATTAATCTTTTCCGTTTTACGTAAGCGTTCATGATATTCTCTTAGTGCCTTATGCTTATGCTGACTGTCTTTAAATGCCTCGAGTAAGCTACTGATGTATTAGTGCTTAGGGTTTCCCTTTTTGCCAGTAGAAATTGCACCAAATTATAGGGAGAGGGTCTCAAGATTTGACCGTGGTCTTATTATGAAATAGTAGGAACTGATTTTTTGACCATTTAGAGGAAGCATGAGACATATATGTCTACATTTAGGACTGTTTTCCACCTGTAATCTCATGCTAATTCCCTTGTAGGTTTTGCAAAAGGTGGGGGGGTCAGACTCGATCAAACTTACCTTTTTATCACTTTATTGAACGTATATAAATTAACCTATCCTATGCTTGTTTGACTATATATGTTAACTTCTGCTTTTAATAGTTAACGCAGCAGTATGAAATACGTATTGTGTCATCACTCTTGCCTGTCGGTAAAAATTTAAATTGTTAACAACACTGCCATTGCTATTTGCAGCTGAATCGGTTGAAGGAGAGGCTGAAGCAGAAGAAAATAGATCTTCATTACACGAAGGAAGCTTTTGAGCTTCTTGGGAAATTAGGCTTTGACCCAAACTTTGGAGCGAGGCCAGTTAAGAGGGTGATACAGAGGTTGGTGGAGAATGAAATAGCAATGGGCATCTTGAGGGGAGAGTTCAATGAAGACGACTCGGTGGTGGTTGATGCCGATCCATCAGACGAAGACATTCCTCCCCATAAAAGATTGCGCATAAAGAAACTGGAGAGAGACTCTGTAATGGATGCCATGGTTGCTAATGACTGAGTTTGCAATTTAGGAGTTTGTAAATTTTAGGGTGAATAAAGGTCACATTTTCTATATTTTGCCAATTTTCATGTACAATCAATGTCTAAGGAAATGGAAGGTTTTGCTTGCCAATGTCCAAGACCCATTTTATTAATTTCGTGTTAGGTGGTGGTGGTGGTGTCGTGCGTGCAACTTGATTTTACTCACGTGCCGTTCCTACCTAGCCGACTGTCGCTAGTTATAACTTATGTGTGACGTGACTTGTGAGTAAGATACGACAGCAGTACACTGAAAGAAATTGAAAATGGACCACAACGGTCATTTTAAAAATGCGATATACTTAAGATTTCTTGGGCTTAACGTAACTCTACTTTAGACTTTTGAATATTGATATCCATTTTTTTTAACGAAATTGCTCGATAATCTCAATATTAGTCATCTCATAAAATAAAAGGATCCTGATCTACTCAAATTTCATATTAACAAAATATATATATTTCTAAAAGTAAGATTTTCATTGCCACATGAAATTTACACCAAAACCAGACAGAAAATATTGAGTACACGGAAAAAATAATAATTGTTACAAAATGACAATACCCCCCACAAGGAAAGGACACAAGTACTGTACATATATTTATATCATATACCTGCTGGCGGTGGTGGTGGGGGACGAAATGTCTCTCCTGCACTGAACAGCTCACCACTCTGAAGACCAAATCGGCTTACCGATTCTCCTCCTTCAAGATAAAAAATAGAAAATGGCTCATTAAACGAGGCCAAAGCATTGACAATACATATTCCAGTTTCTTTTTTTATTTTCTAAAAAGAAAAAAAAATGCTATATTAGCGGAAAGAAACACGATGTTTCTGGAAAAGTATTCATTATTCAGTATATATTAAGTCCAATTCAACACTGTAAATGCCAGAGATTCCTGAAGAGGGGGGTGGGTACCTACAGACCCAGAATTCAAAAACCAACAAGGTAAAGATTCCCACATGGAAAATGAGAGATAGAGCCGTAGTTATCCATTTAGAAATCTTCTTAAGCTTTAGTTAGAGGCAGCATGGAAGATGTGATATGTGATATATTGTATTTTTAAAAAATAAAAATAAATCACATGATAGGTCGTGATGCAGCTATCTTAAATATGCTCATCTTTGTCGAAAATATTCTCAAATTAGAAGTACCTTTCATTTCAATAAATAGACCCAAAGAGTGTCTCCATCAATAATGCTCCCGTCAATTGCCTCTATTTATATGCATAAGAAAGCGACCGACACCTTCCACCCAACATGTTTGTGTATCAGGAATACTCAAAATATATATATCTATTTATATTATTTATATAAATCGAAAAAGGCCAACGAGGTAGACAAAACTTGTACTATGGTTTGGAAGTGACCCCTTCATTATAGGGGAAACTCGCAACGTTACCGAATCACGGGAACGACCATCGAACTTTCCATTTTTGCCTGCTTTGCCACTACAAGGACTTCAGCAATCATCTCTAGAATATAACATCATCGTTCACAAGGTAGCTGTCTTCTATGACTGCAACTTTGGCAGGTTTCATATTTGTTTTTAAATTTTTCGTTGAAATTTTTGAGACGCAGTATTAATAAATTATTTTATCTCGAAACTAGTATATGGAAAGTTATTTACTTTTTAATTAAGAAAAATTCTGCTTGAAGCCGGTGTCCCCGCCCGGAGCCCATTATTTTTCTTAGTTTCCCTCAATCCCAGTTTTAGTTCACTCTTTCTAAAGCCAAAAGTGTTCGCTCAAATCAGTTCTTGAAACCCAAATGAACAACATTCTACTAGAATTATATTTTAAGATAGATGGTTTCATGTAAATTTTGATAAGAACTAATATTTGATACGCTAACAAAGCTAACAAAGGACCAGAAGCGAATGAGATTGTGAAAAGAGTACTAACTTAATCTATGAACCTTCTTCCTCAAAAGGGCAGGCTCTTCGAAGTCGAACTTGTTGTAAGAGACTTGAAATGATCTGAGGGAGCAAAATCTTGTGGCAAATTTGCTCTTTTCACAATTCTCCTCATGTTGTTCTGCAAACTCTGTTGGACTAGCTGCTTCACTGCTTTCTTCTCCTCACTCATGTTATCTTCTGCCTCCTCCAAACACTCCTTTGAACCCCCGCCCATCGGGTTTGTCGAAGACGATGAAGACCCACCACAGATAGGAGCTGACACCGCTGAACCACCAAAACTCCCACCAAAACTCTCAGTAACTTGCTTCCCTTTATCCACTCTAAAACACTCCAGGATCCTTGAAGCCCTCTTCTGCGCCAATGTGCTACCCAAAAGGGTTAATTCTAACAAGGATGATACAATGCCGGCCTCGATCATTGCTTGCCTATCACCATAGCCTTTGTGTGCCATGACCATCAAAATGTAGGATGCCTTCTCTTGGCAACCTGGTGAATCGGTCCAGTTCAAAACATCAACCAATATTGGGAAAGCATCAGACACCACACTTATAGCCTTTCGACCTTCAGGGGTAGATACCACATTGCTAAGGATTGCAAGGATTCTTTCGCTTACTGCCATATCACCCAGCGATTTCAATAAAAAGGGGACCAAGTTGGTTTCCAAAACAAACGAAATGTTCAGTGAGAAGATTGAGAGATTGTAGAGAGCTCGGATTGCATCTTGCTTGGATTGGGGGCTACTACTTTCATGGTCTGAATTCTGAAGGGTTTTCACCAAGAATGGGATTGCACCGGATGATCCAATAACGGGCTTGTTTGAATCCAATGCGCTCAAGCCAAGGAAATTCGCCACTACAGCTTCGGAGACTGATGGGTTTGGAGCATTTGGAGCTTCGATCAGCTTTAGCATCTTGTGAACACCACCGGCTTTGACAATGGCCGCTTTGTTCCTGCAAAGGCTCGATAAAACAAATTGGATTTAACCAAAAAAAAAAAAAAAAAGACGTACATTGAGAATAAAAACGAGATTAATGTAGCAATTAAAGTGGATACTAAAAAACTAAGTTCCAAACAATAGCAAACGAAATAAATAGATATATAAATCGGTAATTTACATTATATTAGCTACCCTATTAAGTACATTACTGTTTCGATAAAATAATGCAAAAGAAGATGGAAAGTGACCAAAAACTAAACAATTCGTCGAACTAATGGTTGCTGAAAGGCACCAAATAGAAATAGACAAGTTTGGAAGGAAATCATGAAGCTGGTAGAGGAAAGGAAATAACTCATTCAACATAAAGAGGCGAATATGGGATGAAAACACAAGTTCATTATAAAAATTAAAAACACGAAACACCGATAATGACTTGTCCTTACAAATTGAACAGTCGCACGGAGATTAACAAGCTTCCGAAGCGAGAAAGATGATGGAAATTAGAACGTTTATGCTCGACAAAATGGTAGAAAGGAACTCTTAGAAGCAAAATGTGTACTAGCAATGAAACAAACCAAAGCGAGAAGGTGACAGAAAACAGCATATGATTCCGACTAAAAACGGAAACCGAAAAACTCACGCATCGTTTCCGATCCCGAGATTGAGCAGCGCATAGAGTGAAGCGATCTGAGATTCGAGGTCTTCCGAATCCAGCATTCCTACCAAAGGAGGGATCGCTCCGAGCATCGCCAGAGTGACTCTAGCCTCCGAGTTTTCCTTGGAGCGCAGCCTCACTATGCTCGCTGCAGCCTTTCTCTTCTCCGAGTCCTCAGCCTGGAGTTCCTTCGCCACGCGCTTCAGCTCCTCCAGTGCCTCCTCCTTCTTCTTCGTCTCGAAGTCGGTTACGGTCTCCGGAGAGTCCGCCATGCTTAGAAGATCCGAGAGCTTCTCGGACTTGACCCCTCGAGGCTTTTCCGGTGCCTTGGGTTTCGGATTCTCAGAAGCCGATCTGGCGCTTGTGGCGAAATCGTAGTCGTTGTGGCGGTGACGGTATCTGGAGCTGCCACCGCAGCTGACGGCGTCGAATAATTTGCGGCGGAGTGAGGAGCCGGAGAAGGAGTTCCATAAGCGAAAGTGGCCGCCGGAGCTGGTGGAAGGGCAGTCGAGGATTACAGATGCGAGGTCGTTCCGCTGACACTTGGCCATTCCCTGAATGACGTGTCAGGCGAACTGCATTGCAAAGAAAAACAGTACACAAATCTGAGAGAGAGAGAGAG
>QEOT01006008.1:28863-44778 GCA_003123785.1 Pterocarya stenoptera
ACTAATATTAGTTGGTGGTAAAATAAAGGATAATATAATTTAAAAATAATTAGTTTCAAAATATTAAGTAAGGCATTGAAAGAAATTAGGTTATAAAATAGAAGAAGGAATCCACCCAATATCTTAGAGCACTAGCATCTAGCATTGCACTAGTCAAATGCCAGTAAAATCTAAAATATAGTTAAGTTTTGTATAAATAACCTGTATTGGACCAGTTAAAAACCTTTAACTCAGACTTTGAACTACAATAAGTCTAAAGGAATTTTTAAAGTTGGAGAGTCACTATTTACCTATCAACTCCATATTTTATTCATAAATAATTAACAAGGTTTTATTAATTTTTTTTTAAACTTTTATTAGTAAGCAAGACAATATTATGTCCAAATTTTTCAAAAAATATTTTTTGTAAACGAGACTATATTATGTTGGATAATCAGGTTGATGTAAAAAATAGTTGGAAAATAATAATTTTAAATAAAAATTAAATTATTAATTAATATATGGAGTATATTTACAAAATATAAAAAATTATTATTAAAATGTATAATATTATTTTATTATTTTGACTTTAGAATGAATAGTCTAGTATAAATGGCTGGTTTGGATTTAGAGATGACTTGAGATGATTTTATGAAAATTGAAAAAAATATTGTTAGAATATTATTTTTTAATATTATTATTGTTTAAGGATTTGAAAAAATTGAATTGTTTATTATATTTTATGTGAAAATTTAAAAAAATTGTAATGATGAGACAAGATGAGATGAAACACTTTCTGAATATAAAATGAACCTTAATATATTGAATGGCTTTGAATTAAACCAAAATCCTAATTTTTAGCCAAATCTTAGACTTAAACTCCGTTTGGATACAGAAACGGTTTCATCTCATTTCATCATTACAATTTTTTTAAATTCTCACACAAAATATAATAAATAATTCGGATCCTCTTATTATCTTTTCCTTGAGGCTAGGGGTGAAAACCGACCCATTCGGTTCGGTTTTTGGATAAAACCGGCGCCGACCGAAGCTTACTTTTTGGGAGAGAAAACTGGCCGAAACCGGTCGACGAGGAGGAAAAACACCGGCCGAAACCATTGCCTCATTTCTCTGACGGTTCACGATCTGTTCTCGGACCGATGTTCTTATGAGAAAGTAGAGAGAGAGGGTGTTGCAGAGGAGAGAGAGAGGGGATGAGAACTGGGAAGGCGTCGACGCAAAGAGGAAGACTCGTGAAGAAGATGAAGTTATTTCGAAACGACGCCGTTTGGTTTAATACCAAGCGGCGTCGTTTTAGTTGTGTTTTAAACACAACTAACGGCTTAAAACGACGCCATTCTACTTAAAAGAACGGTGTCGTTTTGAGTACAAAATATATTTTAAAAAAAATAGTTTTTTTAGTCGGCCGGTTCATCGGTTTTTCCTTAGTTCAAACTGAGACCGAACCGGCCGAAATCGGTTTTGTTATATTTTCACCGCAGGCCGACCGGTTCATTGTCGGTTTTGGCCGGTTCTGAGCTCCGGCGGCCGGTTACGGTTGGTTTTTCGATTTCATGTACAGCCCTACTTGAGGCCTTCATTTTCATAAAACTTATTAACTCATCTCATCTAATAATTATAACTTTTTAAAATTTTTATAAAAAAGAAAATGAATAATTTAATTTTTTTAAATCTGAAAATAAAAATAATATTTAAAAAAATATTTTTTAATAATATTTTATTTAATTTTTAATTTTTATATGAATTCATCTCACCTCGTCTGTCCGTGTCAGCCAAATTTCTGTCCATATTTCCTTTCATTTTTTTTTTTTGAAATATATGATCAAAGAAAAAATCTATGCATCAACCTACACACCATACACTATAATTTTTTTTATTTGTTTCTTTTATTAAATGTATATTATATGGATGATGAATAAAAAAATATAAATATTTCAAGAAGACTAAAATAAAAAAAAAAATTAAAAAAAAAAATTTAATGTGTGGTGTGTAGACTTATGCATAACAATGCTCTATGATCAAATCCTTTCGAATCAGCTAGTACACCCGAATTTTCCCTTGTAGAGTTGTAGGTAAGGTAGGTATCCTATCCCAGTGGCTCCGCACTTGCCATTTGTAACATCCTGAACATTGCTTATTTGGTAACGAGGAACTTTGGGATTCCAAGAATTACAAAAAATGAAAACCCAACATTTATTGCGTTGCTTCCATATCAATTTGGATTTGCTTTAATTGCATACACAAGGAAAGAGGCCCTTTTTCAACCCAGGCATTGTTTCAGAGACTTTCCTGCAGGAACAATGGCAGAGAGATTGTGGTAGCACTGATAGGAATCATGGAAGGTACATTGGGCAAAATTTTCTGGAATCACAATGAGTGATACGGAGACTGAAAGACGTTCTCCAACCCAAAAAAGAAAGCGAAGTTTCAGCCTTTTTTGGTCGTATCATTTGGGACAAAGAGAAGCTAATAAAATAGCCCTTTTAGTGGGTATAAGCTTTTAATAGCTCTTCAGTGCACTCGTACAAGAGAGAGAGATATGAGAGAAAATTATGGCTTTGAGAGCCGTAGAAGATAGCAAAGAGTCAGAGGGAAAGAGACGGACACAGACAGTGAGAGAGTATACTCGAAAGCGGTTTGAAAGTGAAGCATAATAAAAAGTGAAGAGATTCACGGGATTGTCAGTGGGTATTTTTTCGTTTGTAGGAGTACACGTTGCTCCAGAAAGTTAAGAGAGAGAATAAGAGAAAATTCTTCCTTTGTGAGAAATTTGAGAGAGAGGAAGAAAGAGAAGTGGCTGTGCTTTTTGTAGGCTGGCCAAGTTTTTAGCATTGGAGGAATTTGGGTGTGAATTCGGCGCTGTTTTTGAATTTTAGAAGGTGGGTGAGTTTTTTTCTCTTTGATTATTTCTTCGGCTTCACTTTTTAATTGTTATGCCTTTTGTCTGTAATTCTTGTTTGTTTACGTGGGGTTATTTTCTGAAACTTTATATTTTAACGGGTTTGAGCCCTCTGTATCTTTCTGTGACATCTTTTTGTCTTGTAATATAGTTCTTCACGAGGAGCTGTCAGAATTTCTTTTCAAAATATAAAAAATCCAATCTTCATCGAAGTTTTTTGTTTTTAAGGTTTGGATGCCTTTTGTTTTGTTAATTGTGATTCGTATGCTCCACACTTCGCTCACATCACTTCCCTGCGTCAAACCTGTAAAGATTCTAGAGATCTTACAGATCATTTCTTCCCCTTCCCTCCCCCCTTCTTTCTCTCTCTCTCTCTCTCGTACAAACTTTTCATCTCAATAAACAACTCCTGGGTTTGGTCATAGTTTTTGAAATATTTGGTCTCTCTCATTCGCTTTTTTATTCCTGAAACGCCGTTCCCTCTCTTAGCTTCTAGCTCATTGAAGGATTTGTTGTTATCGCATTTGTTTGTCTAGGATTTGCTGGGCTTGTTTAGCTCTCTGATTTTCAGTTCAAATTTTTGAGAGGGAAAAGATGGGGACTCGTTAGTTGTTAGGGAAAACCCCACCTGAGATTTTGACTTTGTACCTAACATTTTATTTTTCTTTGGACTTTTTGGTTGTTTATTTTGTCTCTCTAGTTTGTCACTCCAAAGTCACTAGAGATAGAGAAAAAATGGGAAAGGCTACAAGATGGTTGAAAGGCTTGTTGGGAATGAAGAAGGAGAAGGCTCATGTCGAAAATTCAAGTCAATTGACTGGAGACCGGAGGGAAAAGAAAAGGTGGAGTTTTGGCAAGTCGCTAAGAGATTCTAGCACAGTTGTTCAGTCTCCGGCGAGCACTTCGGGTAAAATGCCAGCCACCGATGCGGCTTGGCTAAGATCCTACATTACTGAGTCAGAGAAGGAGCAGAACAAGCATGCAATTGCCGTGGCTGCTGCCACAGCAGCCGCAGCTGATGCTGCAGTTGCCGCTGCACAGGCAGCGGTGGCGGTTGTCCGGCTGACAAGCCAGGGACGGGGAACTTTGTTTGCTGGAGGGAGGGAAAGGTGGGCTGCTGTGAAGATTCAGACTGTTTTTAGGGGTTGTTTGGTAAGTAGGTTTCCAATTTTGTCTATTTTCTTTCGTCTTTGGAACCTCATTGATCTCATAGGGGAACTGGACTAATCAAGTATACCAAATCTTTTCTGTTTTCGATGTGATTGTTTGTGTTTTTTCACATTGTGATGTGATCCCTCTAGACATGGCTGTTGCAGTCTCATAAGTGTGTCATTGCAACTACTGTTTTCGTTGGTACAATTTCTTTCTCAAAAGTATGAAAACTAATTTGAAAATGCCAATGGAACAGTACAAGTGCTCGTGGGTCAATAAGATGGTACATGTGTTGTTCACTTGGATGTTGACTTGGCTAATATCATTCTGCTTTGCTTTTAATTCTTTTTCCCTTTTGATCCCCTATAGAATCTGAAATTTTGAAATTTGAAAGTTTGTTTTTCCGATCTGGGTCATCTCTGTTGTTCCTTTTGCTTTTCATGATTCAATTTGGGTGCTTGTTCCTTTGAAGATTTAATTTTTTTTTTTTTTGGTTCTTAGATGGGTCTTCCTGTTTCTTATTGTGGTTTTTCTTCTGTACTTGTGGCACTTCTTTGCGTTCTCCACGATGTTCTTGGGGTACTACATAAATTTCATGCTTTTTAGGCACCTTGCCTCGTATACCAAGTTATGTATGGACCGTGACATTTATGAATTATGCAAAGATTGCCCTTTATTTTTGTAATCTTTTACTGAAAGTTTCCGTTCACTGTCAGGCCCGGAAAGCGCTTCGAGCTCTGAAAGGACTTGTCAAATTACAGGCTCTTGTTAGAGGCTATCTTGTCCGAAAACGGGCTACTGCAACCCTTCATAGCATGCAAGCTCTTATAAGAGCTCAAGCCGCAGTTCGCTCACAGCGTGCCCGTCGTTCTCTCAACAAAGAGAATAGATTTCATCCTGAATTTCGACCCCGAAGATCTATTGTAAGACTAATTCCTTGTGTGTGTGTGTATGTAGTGTAGAAGATAGTATCTAATTGATTTGTTTCTGACTGCAGGAGAGGTTTGACGATGCAAGAAGTGAATTTCACAGCAAGAGGTTATCGGCATCATATGAAGCTTCAATGAATGCATTCGACGATAGCCCAAAAATTGTGGAAATTGACACATACAAACCTAGATCAAGATCTAGGAGAATCAACACGGTGTTGTCTGAGTGTGGTGAAGACCTGCCTTACCAAGCAATCTCATCACCTCTTCCATGTCCAATTCCTGCTCGAAACTTTCAAGACTATGAATGGTACTTCACTGGTGAAGAATGTAGGTTCGCTACTGCTCAGAGCACTCCTCGGTTTGGTAATTCCATCCAGTCTAATGCCCCGGCTACACCGGCCAAGAGTGTCTGCGGAGACAGCTTCTTTAGACCATACTTGAACTTCCCAAACTATATGGCAAGTACACAATCTTTTAAGGCCAAATTGAGGTCTCACAGTGCACCAAAGCAAAGACCCGAGCCTATGCCAAAGAAGAGGCTTTCACTGAATGAAATCATGGCAGCAAGAAATAGCATTAGCAGTGTTAGAATGCAGCGGTCTTCTTCCCGAGATGAAGAGGAAGATTTCTAAGATACTGTTGCTACTTGCTAGGAGGTCCTCCTAGTTATTCAGAGAGAACATGTTTGGGTTGTTTCAGTTTTAAATGATTCTCTAAGCTTGCTTTTCTACTTTATCGCCAACAACAAATAGGATAAAGCTAAAGGTCCTGTAAATTCTTCTGAAACAGTTATTGAATTATGCCTTATGAAATGAAAGGGCTTGTTTTTTTTTTTTTTTTTTCTTGCTGATATTAGATCTGAAAATACATGACTCAAAACCGTGTTACCAAAAAAAGATTAAGGTTAGCTTCGGAAGTTTTTTCAAATACAAAATTCTCATCTTATTATTATAATTTTTTAAAATTTTTACATAAAATATAATATACAATTTCAACTTTTTTAAATTTTAAAATAATAATAATATTAAAAAATAATATTTTATTTAATTTTTAACTTTCATCTCAAATTAAAAATTCTCATCCCAACATCCAAAGCTAACCTAATACTTCAAAAATAATGCAGAATCGGATGGTTTATTGCTTCCAATAAAAAAACTGGAGACCTTGTTTCTCTTAGCACGGTCAAGACACTTGGAAAACCTTTTTTTTTTATGTTTGCCAGCACAACTCCTCAGGTAAAATGCTGTTTGTTTAAATTATTACTTCCAATTATGAACCTGGACCCCTCATTTGAGTGCCATTAGCTTCCCACCAATTCAAATCCCTACGAAGTTTCCTTGTAGGTTCCACTGATACAGCTCTCTATCAAAGGAGAAAGCTTGATTTACATTAGCTAGTGAACTGGGTCATCTCTCTCTGCAGCTAAATTATCATCATCCTTTTAAAGGCTACTTTTAATTGGATTTGACACTAGTTTGTTTCGGATGGTTTTAGTGTTTCCTTCGGTCTCTTTTCCTCTAATTTGCCCCTTTATACTTAGAAAAGAGCCCATTTTTCCATAAAGGGAAGAAGCATATATGTCAAAACAGTTGCATGCTTTCAAATTTCACTTCAAATCTCTGTGCAGCAGATGAGTACTCAAGATCTAGAGGCTGACAGATAACAAACAAGCTCAGTCAGCTACTTGCCGTGTCCAACAATAAAAAAAATCATCTTCCAACCTTCCTATTATGGAACATCCAAAAAAAAAAAAAAAAAAAAAAAAGTTGCAATGAATATTTCTAATTACTTAACTATATCATGTCTTTACAGTTGGGGATTGTGCGTGCCTGTACGGTCCATTCAATTTTTTCATGCATGCTTTTAAAAGTCTAAGCTTTAAACAGACAATTAATTACCAAGGATTCGAAATTTCGAATATGGAACAGAAATGCAACCCAATTAAATGAGAAAGCGAAAGTGTGGGACCTCTTCATGGATCTTTAAAATTTCATATCAGCAATGATTAGAGCTTTTAATTCATTGATGGGTTTCTGGGCTTTGCTTGCATCAGCTTTTGATGGCTCACATGCTTTTGGGTTTAAATAAAGAAAGAAACAAATTCATTAGAAGGGGTAATTTGGGATAACGTGCCGGTCTTTGACTGAATTATTATCATCCCCAAGTCCCATCCTTTAGGCATAAGCCATACATCATCCACATCCATATGCCCCATCTCGTGGAGCGTGTCGATAAACCCCTCACCTCACACTCACAGTCCTGTCTTCAACCCAAAAATAAATCATGATCCCACGGTTACCCTCGTGTCTTGCTTCTAATTACCTATAAGTCCAGTTTCCATATCCAGATATCTCATCTTCTCAACATATTTATAATTTCTCTCTTATTCAAAGATCGTATTCAAACATATATGATATCTGTTTTTGTAAAAATAAAAAATAAAAGCAAATGTTTCTAATCTTTTAAACAGAAGAAAGAGACGTTGAGAAGGACTGGACAGAGATTTGAAGGTGTTTCCCCAATTAACAAGTATGTCTCTTATGATCCAAACACTGACAATACAAGTTTTTTAATGCAATTGTTTATTGGGAGTGCTTCATACGAGAATATGGATGGCCCGATCTCTTTGGTCCAGCGGCTATGCTTTCGTCATCCCGCCGTGCATTAAAAAATCTGCCCATGCTTTTGAAAAAGCACTTAACATGATGATCGGATCAAAATGAAGGTTATTGCATTAGTTTATTCAATGCAAATCTAGGGTTCGTTTAGTTCCTAGACATAGAGCTTCGTGGTTTGAAACTTTTTTGAATCTTGAAAAAGAGAAGGTAAGGTGCTTGTGCATGTGTGTGCCTGTGGATTTGATTAAAACTGGCTTTACAGTGTAAAAGTTGTAATTATTCAAATTATGCATTAATTACTCTTCGAATTCCCATTTAGATGGGAAACTACGAAGTTGGAAAGCAGCCTAAAAGTCCATCTTTGACCATCTCGGAACGTGTCCTTAGGCATTGAGAGGATGGATATTATTGGCATTCTGGGGAAAATAAGAAAGTGGATGGCCTAAATTAGTAAATTATGGTTTATTTGTAAAGTTTCTCCATGTGCCCCGCACTATTCTGAATACATAGATTTTACAATGACCAACTCTCACCGTCCTTGTCGGCACTCGGCATGGTAATGGTCCTTTCGAATTGTCTAAGGTTTCAACCACTAGACCTTGGCCATTTTCTTGGGCACCCAAAGCTTCTTGCCATTCTTTGGACCATTGATTGAGGAGAGAAATAAGGGTTTTGTTGTTAACATAGCCTTTAATTTTTAAAGAACATTATAAGCCCATAGTCTTCGTGATTAGTTTTAAGTAACAAGCCATATCTTTGTAGACACGTTACATATGTTATATTGGAAAATCTGCATACTTCATTTACATATTCTCGATCGACTTAAATTTTTAGAATATTTAATGATTTGATATGTAATTAAAACAATGAGTTTAAGTTTCACATTGATTTGGAAATTGAAAAAATTAAATTTTTTATTTTATTTTATGTAAAAATTTAAAAAAATTATAATAATGAAATTAGATAAAATACTTTCACTATCCAAATAAGGCCTAAGAGACTTACTTCCATGCATGAGAGACCATGATTTGCCTCCCTTTGTGAATTCTTCATAAAACTATCAAGAACCATGGCCAATATTTAATTCCTTATCATAAAAAAATGAAAAAAAAATTGAATAAGGGGAATTACATGGTTTACACAACAAATATAAAATACAGAGCAGCTGCAGGTGTTTAATATAATCCAAGATGGGGATACCATGCCTGATTGTTAGGGTATGGGTAAGCGGTTCGATGCACACAGTTTTGTAGATGTGGTCCTAAAATCCAACCGGACAACCACTGGTCGGTGTCATACCCTGTAACCAAGGGTACCATCAAAACATTAAAGAATCAACAACCATAAAGAATAATCATGTTTCTTCCTTTTCGTTTCCTTTTTCTTTTCTTTTTTGCTTTTGCTTTACGCTCACGTGTAAACATACAGTGCGGAAAAGAGTATGGTCCATCACCCACCACAACCCAGCAATCAGACCATACGGTAACAATATTATACCCTTAAACTCAATTACATTAATAGAATATGATGTAAAAATAACAAATTACATTAATAAAATATATAATGAATACGTAAAAATGAATACACATAAAATTTTTATAAAATTTTAACCGTCCGTTCTCTTTGTCTTGACTCCTTACTGCATTTGTGTACTGAAAGAACAATCAATATAAATATGAAATTGTTTCCAAAAAAGAAATATATATAAATATGAAATATACAAATAGGAATAAGATAAGTCTTGTATTTATACAGAGATGTTTTAAATATAAATTTATAAATTATATGTTAAAATTTATTTACAATGATAGTAGTTTTACAATCTAATGTACTTCATTAAGGTATGTCAATTTGAGGATTTACTGTTTTGTGTTTTTTTATTTTTTCTTACCTAAAGCATTTGTCTATTATAAAATATTGGGGAAATTAATGTTATCTATTAACAACAAACATTTGGCATTCCCCATTACATATAACAGAGAAATATGTGTATCGTGCGTTTCTGGAAGATACAAGAATGAAGAAACTTCATCCTTTAAACCGGCTTGCAGCAAGATTTATCATGTTTTGAGTTTGCTGTTATTGTAAACATGGAAAGAAGGTGAGATGGGAGAGATTTTGAGGAGCCTCCTTCAATAATTAAGTCAGAATATTATAAAAATAAAAACATCATAAATATTTATTTTTAAGAGCCAAAAGAGAATAATTCTTTTAAACAAAAGCATTCCTTATTTACTATGTTTTAAAATCAGTCAAAATTAGTTCAAGTATTTTCAAAATAGAAAAAAGTATAAATATGGATGGATTTATTAAAAAGGAAAATGATAGTATGATTTTCAAATGTATCCACCAAATGTGTCAATTCCTATATTTTTTTTTTCTTAATAATTAAAGAAACAAATATTAGTAAATCTTTTTTTTTAATGATTAAGAATGTTTAAAAAATATTAAATTTTTTTTTTAAAAAAATATTGTCTCATTTTAGTGGAAATTATCCCTCGGCCCATCACTTGGGAACGAGGCCCTAGTAATAGATCAATTCCTGGCCCAACTGTCTCCTCCCGGTTTGGAATTTGGATCCTAATTAGGCAGGCCCTTGAAAGCTTGCAATGGGAGATTTACAATTAACTTGCGTGTTTAATGCATTTTACCATTGAGCCACTGGCACTTCCAACGGTCGAATAAATTTTCAAAATAAAAAATTTCGACTTCTTGTTAGATCATGCGCTTACCTTAACGCTCATATCTCCACGCTCTTCTTTATTCGTGACAGTTTGATTGCATCAAAGAGAGATAGATCATCACGAACACAAAAAGAAAATTCCCTTTCTGTATTAGTTGATTGAGTTCGCGAAACATTCTTTAGTGAAAACAAAGTAAAAGAAAAATCCATTTCGGGGACAATAAGGGTGCATCATCATCATCGATGTCTATCAAAGCTCCTGGAATTCCAAGAGTCCCAGCGTCAGGTAAACCTCTCTCTTTTCTCCGTCTCGTATCTTTTGGTTTTCAAGAAATCATAACAAATCCAAAGCAAGAAAAACTTTAGTCTTAGTAACTGGTTTGATTGAAGTTATCTATTTCTTTTTTGAAATCACAAACCGAATTTATATGTATACTTTTCTCAGTTCTTTGAACCGTTCGCATTTGTACAAAGAAATGGTATCTTTTAATTTTAGATGAGAACGATCAAAGCCACCCAGAAATGGGTTCTAACGTCCAGACCACAAAGAAATTTATCCCAAAGCATTACATGTCCCAAACCATATCTGCAGCTAGCAAGGTCGCTGTCCCGAGAAAGAAAATCTTAGGCGGAAGGAATGCGGAATCGATGTTCTCCGATTCCCATATCCAAAAGACCCCGATTTTTGAATCAGAAATCACTTTTGTGGATTCTGGAACCGATATTTCCGATGTATCATCGCCGCAGGGGTTTGAATCCGATGACAATAGGGAGAATGCTCTTGTTGCTGATGTTTCTTTGCGGCCCTATGATCCGCTAACTCATTTTCTTTCTTCAAGACCTAAGTTTCTCCGGTACATGCCGGATAAGGGCCGGCGCCTTGACATTTTTCTTCGCCGAGAAAAAGAGATTAAAGGAGGAAAAGATGAGACGTATATTAGTACGAGTGATTCTTTTGAATTTGGGAAAGCTAGTGAGGAGGAATCTGACTCGGTTTGCGGTCGTGGCTCTTTGCCTTCATCTCGCGAAGGATCTTTACAGCAAGAAGACGAAGAATTTGAGGAAAGTGAGGAGGAAATTGAAGGAGGTAGAGGAGGAAAGAGGTAGGAGCTTGAAAAGGGTGCTGGAGTTTTTAGTTCGGTCTTTTCTTTTCGTTCTTTCTACCTCGGATATATATCTTCAATGAATTCTCCAGCAACTTCACCTAGTTTACACTTTTTTGAGGGTCTTAATAAAGGTGGGTACCTTAAGATTTTAAACCATACGTCGGAAGCTTTATTGGCTATGAGACTTGAAAGTGGAAGTGACATTTGGGATCAGGCAGAAGAAATACAATTAGATTTGGGTCGTGGACACCAGAGAGATAGGATTGAGGAACAAAAAATGGTTGAAGATGTGAAAATAGGAGTAGACATTGCTGAAGAGCTCGTGTTAGAATATTTTATTTCATGTGGGCTTCAATTGATTGCAAATTGTGTGTTTTATAAAACGGGTTAGACATATAGCCCATAATGATACTTTGGTTTGTTGAGTGATCATTTGAGATTTTATACACCTTAGTAATATAAGAAAATATCCTATATTTAATGTAGTAAATTACGTATGTAGGTCGAAAAACTTAAAAGTTTTTATACTATAGAAATTTAGTAAAACCTTGTGGGCATTTGAGTCTTTAATGGGAGAACTCTCTATATGGTTTTTCTCTATATAAGACTAGGTCACATCTCCTCTCCATATGGGCTCATTTTAGTTTTGCCCCATTGAAAAAAACTAAGTTTTGTGAGGAGCAAGTCTAGCCTAGAATCAAGCTTCAAGAATTTCTTCCAAGATGTCGGTCCTTGTTGGCAACACCTCCTGCAAGGCCTTGGTCATGGTTGATTTCTTGGTAGTGGGGCCCCGTCATCCTAGAACACCATCATCAGAAGGCCTACTCTCAGCCTACTTTCAACAGCTTGTGGGCCGTCACATCAACCTACCACCTCAAGATGAAGTTCCTAACTCCTTGCAGAGTGGGAGAAATCCGAGGTAAACAGGTATTGGCAAAAGAATGCTACGTCCAAGAGTTGAAACAGAAGGATGTTAGGCTTACCACGAACGGCACCTCCAAGAAAGAGTAGACCACACACAACAACATGCTTAACAACATGCTTATGATTCAATCTTACAAAAGGTTTTCTCAAATCAAGTAAGTTCATTCTTTATTGATCGTTCAGGTGGAACATGAAAAATATTTCTATACAGAGTGCTTCTTGCTATACTAAGATTCTAAACAGCTAATAGCACTTGTAACTGTATTATCTGATGTTGTTGCATCTATTTTACCTGGAGATCGAACAACACCTTTACGATTTCAACAAAATGTTTGACATATGGGATGAAGCCCCTATGTCAAAAAAGAAAAACAAAAAAAAATCTATAGAAACATTGGACATAATGCTTTAATGATTCAAAATTATTATTTGGTGGCAAGGTTATTATGTTTGGTGGAGATTTTTTTACAAATTTTACCTATCTTTTCATAAAGGTTTTTAAGACAGGAACAAGTTGATGCAAGTTTACTCGCCTCTTACTTATGGGCTATTTTGACCAAAATTTGCTTAACTCAAAACATGTGAGCAAAATTAGATCTAGAATTTTCAAATTACTTGCTTCAATTAGACAACAGAGTATTGCCAATTACAATTGAAGAAAAGACAAGAATTCCTGATGATATATATGCTTATCTGTTATGAAAATTATGTTGTTTCTTTGCAAAAAAAAAAAATTGATAGATGTTATTTTTTGTAACATTCATGATTACTCAAAAACTTTGTCTGAAATGTTGAATCGAGCTATATTGACTTCGAGGAACAATTTTGTTGATGAAATAAATGCTACACTTTTACATATGTTTCCTGGTGAACTCAAACAATATTATAGTTTTGGATACAGAAGGCTTATACAATGGAATTTGTCTGATATGTCGCAACTTTGAATGTAACGTCATTGATGCAGAAATTGTAATTGGTCATTATAGTGGTAAAAGAGTTTATATACCAAGAATTTCATTCTTACCAAATCCTGATGAAAACGATGGTTCCCATTCAAGAGAACTCAACTTCCTATTAGACTAAACTTTGCAACGATAATCAACAAAACACAAGGCCAAAACATTGGATTTTGTAGGGATATATTTGCCACAACCCATGTTCTCTCGTGGACAATTATATGTAGCATTATCAAGAGCTAAGACTATTGCTTCAACAAAAATTTTAATACATCTTAACAAAATTACTAAATATTGTGTATAGAGAATTATTAAGCTTGGCATTTTCATCTTAACGTTTATACAAGTAAGTTGGTTGAATCATCTACATCCATATTGTCATTATTTTATAAAAGTTCAAGTTTAAATACTACTTCATTTTTTTCTTTTTTACATGATCAGTGCCTAAGATGCAAAAGCTTTATATATCCATCAAGGATATCACGCCGAGCACAAGAAATTAGAAAATCAAAATGCTTGTAGCAGAGAAGTCTACAAAATGTACAACACAACATTCACCATTAAAATATCAAAACTTAACCTTGATTGATCCAGATGTATAGTATTTATTAAAAAATTGTAACTTTATGTTTCATAATATAAAACTCAACTTTATGTTTCATAATATACACCATATCTAACACTTTTTTTTTTTTTAAAGAGCCTGTAGCCTTCACATAATGGTCCCGTCTCAAGTTTATAAATAAATCCTTATATATTGCGGAGGGAAACCGTGGAAACAAACCAAGAATTTTGGGAGTTTACAAAACACCCTCTCAAATCTAAATAAAAACCATGACCAAAACCATCAACAACCTAACCATATTAAACAAAGGACTTAGCTTTAAAATAAAAGCAACCTGATGTATATACCACATCTAACAAATCTTTTTAACATAGGACTTTCTTGGATTCCAACCAACAAGTGTGTTTACAATCAATTTTATGATTTTTGGCGCAGCATCATTGCAAAAGTGATAATACATGTTTTGCTTTTTTTCTTTAATTTTAAGACAAACATATATTAATTCATTATTACAAGATATAACTATTACATTTTCAAAATTTTTGTCTCTGTTTTGAAAAATTTTTAGGGCAATACTCAATGATTCCTTACTTGAGGACATGATTACAAAATGCTTAGATCCAACACACGCATCTATCTCCGTTCATTAACTAACATTTCTGATGTTGCAAAACTACTGAAAACTTTACAACTCATGATGGTAAAATTCTATTCTTAACAATACTTTGCTAACTATGGAATATTACAATGACATAATTTTAATATTTGTTAAAATAACATGTAGAAACCAAAATTTTGGGTAAAAGGGAAGATAAATGTGGTGGACCTCCAACAAATCTTCTTTTATATATCTTGCGTAACAAATGAACAGGCTATGAATACAATGAAACATTTTTGTGTTACCATTGTAAACATACAACCACAATTTGTACTTTTTCCCTAAACCTTTAGTTTACATTGCTCACTTAAAAAATTTAACATATCCTTTCTATGCTTCCTAACACATAACTATATTTTTATTATTAATAGTTGTCGAGCATATGTTGAAGTCAATGATGGTATAAGACAATTAGCTGCAGTGATATTTGGTGCAATTGCAGAAGAAGCACTGGGTTATTCAGCAATTAATTTTATGAATCATACTGATGAGGTAACATAATATTACATTTTTTCTAATTCTTTCAATTCAAATGATAGAATCATAAATCAAAGCATGATTTATCAACTTATATCATCTAAGAGCATCTGCTATTCTTGGAAAATATGGCCAAAGAAACCTCGCATAAGTGGATAATCCAACTTGGTGCATATATAGACTAACTGAAAGAACAACGCGACAAAAATTTAATATCCTCTCAAATGATTTTGTAAAAGAATATAAAACATGCTGATCAACCTGTAATATGCTATGATTTTGTAAAGTTAACTTTATTTTTTAAACTTCTATTAAACTACATTTTGTAAACTTGTATCCAATTTCTTTAAGATGTATATTACTATGGTTGATGCATATGTTATTTTTATTTTCAGATGTTTAGTTGATATTAGNAATTTAACATATCCTTTCTATGCTTCCTAACACATAACTATATTTTTATTATTAATAGTTGTCGAGCATATGTTGAAGTCAATGATGGTATAAGACAATTAGCTGCAGTGATATTTGGTGCAATTGCAGAAGAAGCACTGGGTTATTCAGCAATTAATTTTATGAATCATACTGATGAGGTAACATAATATTACATTTTTTCTAATTCTTTCAATTCAAATGATAGAATCATAAATCAAAGCATGATTTATCAACTTATATCATCTAAGAGCATCTGCTATTCTTGGAAAATATGGCCAAAGAAACCTCGCATAAGTGGATAATCCAACTTGGTGCATATATAGACTAACTGAAAGAACAACACGACAAAAATTTAATATCCTCTCAAATGATTTTGTAAAAGAATATAAAACATGCTGATCAACATGTAATATGCTATGATTTTGTAAAGTTAACTTTATTTTTTAAACTTCTATTAAACTACATTTTGTAAACTTGTATCCAATTTCTTTAAGATGTATATTACTATGG